>OY856414.1:247095500-247135500 GCA_963693085.1 Alisma plantago-aquatica | reverse complement strand
AGATGAACATAATGAGGACATCAATTTTCCAAAAGAATTAATAGAAGAAAACTTTTGACTATTCTTTCTTTAGAGGATATGGACATACAACAATGCTAATGCACGAACTTTATCTTTTCAAAAGTAATAAAAAATGTTGCATCACTTGGCATCATAACGATCCCTACACACAAGGACAACATCCCATTTGGGAAAGTAGAGAAAAATACATGTGATCAGTGTTGCCTCTCACCATATGGGCATGGGTGTATCCACATTATACCAATGGACAACACTTCTTTGATTGTAATGCATAGGGGAGGAGGTCAGGGATAGTGGCACATTGAGCTTATGTTGTTGTATTCTCCTCACTATATTCATCCTTTTTTTATTACAATGCTCAATGGATGAAGTCATCTTCCACTACATACATGAAAAAGGTTGTTTATGGGCTTCACTATAAAGCTACCATACTTCTAGTCATATCGAAATCACTCCTCTTCCCTATAAGTGTCCCTATACATGTTGTGAGGACTATTTGTTGCACTGAAAGCTCCATTGATTTTGTTTTTCAAAATGATAGGTTTTCTAAGGAGTGATACTCGAGAGTGGATCCATTCCTTATCCATTGGAATAAAGGAATAATCTCATTGCCAAGAACCCACATGAACTTTTATGTCAGATAATAATCCAATTAATTTGATTTTGTATGTCCATAACACAAAATATAGCATTGGATGACAATATTTATGACTACAATTTTCTAAGATTACATGGTTGACACCCATATGGTTGAATACATGAGGTACAATCAGAATCATCAATCCTACATGTAGAGAGTGATCCAACCTCTTCAACTCTATACACATCAGCATGTCCATATCAATTTAGTATGTCATCCTTCCAATGTTTGCTTTACCTAAGGGGTTGGTATGTACATATAATATACAATTGGGAAACTAAAGGATAAGGGACAACAAATAATACATCATGGTCCCAACAATAGAGAGATAAATGAAATCATCCTTTTGGATTTAGAAGAGTAATTCACAAGTTGGTATTCAAATATATAAAGTCAAATCTTGTCATAAAGTATAATTCACAACAAAGATTAGCATACAATTTATTGTGAAATGACTAGGGAAAAAATATGCAATATGTTCATTGCATCACCACCGTAAACTAGTGGGAATTACTATCAGTACTAAATACAAGAGGCAGAATCACCTCAAACAGTGGGCATCACCACCCAAGATGGAGTGAAGGGCATCATCGCCCAAAATGGAATAAAGGACATCACCACTCAATTACTCAGGAACAAGCATCACTACCTTGTTCCAACAATAAAATAATGGGTATTTCCACAAACAAATATGGAATAGGCATCACCACCAACTTTTAAGAAACACTATGGGATTCATCTCAACTATTGCATTATGGTAGTCATGATATCGGCAAGCTTACAAATAGGGAAGCAAGATTAGAATATAGTAAAACTTTGCACAAAGGGATCCATTCTAGGATTACTCCATGTGAATGAATCAGGTAAGTACTATTCATTTAGATGCACTTAAAAACTAGGATATGCCATCACATGTAAAATTAGGGTTTTCTATTTCACAAAGGTACAACATAATCCAAATTTACTGTATAGGGTATAACTTAAGAAAGGATGAATAAGATGCAAATGATAGATACCCAATTGCAATCACAATAAAACAATGACAATATATGATAACTTCCAAATGTTGAGACTTAGAAGAGGTCAAATAGATTCAAAGGAGAAATCCCACAGGCAAATTTCAATTAGGTCAATGTAGAGAGAAAATATAGGTGATTTCCCAAATATGATTAAATAAGTATGTATCTTATCTAAGATTTGGTGTAAATAGACCAAAATTCAAACCCTAGGTTCACTTTAGAGTTCATGATCATTTACTAATTAATTAGATAAACATAGGATCATATTTTCATTAAACCCTAAGAATTCTCATTTTATTATAATTGAATTAGGTTAAAAAAACTACACTATATATTAGAGAAAATTCCCACAAATCCAAGACACATATTATCCCTTTAATTGCCATACAATAATTAGTTATAACTTTTCTAAGTTACTTGATTTATTTGGACTTATATGTAAAACTTTAGTTCAAAAGATAGAAATGATACACATCATTATTTAAGATTGTGTGTGTGGCATGCCCTTATTAGTAAGTAATTTTATTGCAGCTTTTATAGTAGCAGTAGTGCAAAAAGATGAAACTATGCCTACACTAATTAGAATCAAAAGATTAATAAGTGACAATATAAGAAAATTGGCACTTAGATATCTCCTTCCATATACATGGGAACTAGAAGCTCTAGAGATCAGATATCCAATTGGAAATGCTAAATGATAAAAAGATTTTATCGTAAAACCTAATACTGACTTCCATGTACTGGCCTGATTCCAACGAACCCCAAGTCAAGCCTATTCAGTTCATGATCTTCTGGCAGCTCATCCAGCCAAAATTGATTGGGGGAAGCAAAACCAATAAGTCGGAGCAAGCTAAAACCAAAGAGGTTCAAGGTCATATTCTCTATGGACTACCATTCTGAATGCAACCATGGGGAAAATAGGTATATGATAGAGTCAAATCCCAAAAATTGAACCATGGATTGGAGCACAAACTAAAATGATGGATGCATTGGGGATAGTCACATTGGATTAATAAATGGGTATATTACCTTTACGCAACCATTATAAAGGATCTTGGAGGGTTTCCGACCCACTCTATGGATGGAGGTGTCACTTTGAACCTTAAGAAACCATCACTAGTCAAAGGATTTGGGTTCTATACCAGAGAGTGGAAGAGTGCTATGTTTGGGAATTTTGTTCCTCAAGGTGGTATGCATGTTGGTGTTTTATTATTTTTGGAATGGATGCTTGGATGAGTGATGACATTCAACAAAGATGAGACCATTTGAACATAGAAATTTGGGGTTTAGTGAAGGTTAGAGAAAAGAGACTCATGATAAATTAATATTGTTGAGATCAAAATTGAATGAGGAAAGTGGTGAGGAAGTAATCCAGGAGTTTAATAATGGAAATGGAGGGGGACAAAAGGCAAAGAACATTACATGAATTGTAATAGTAGTCAAGAGCTAGGAGACAAAGTTTCCACCATTGGATGATAATAAAGAAGAAAAAGAACAATAGTTGTACCATAAGAGTGAAAAACAAGGGGAAAAGGGAAGGAGTTTGTGACAAACATTTAAATACAAAACTTCAGCAAAAGATGTTACATCTATCAGATAGTTAGCATATTTATGTATATAATATATATTTCATTTCCTATTTTAGTTTGCATGTCTAGGATTATCTAATTAATCTAACTCTCAATATCTATATCGATTTTGGTATGTAGAATCATTTGTAGTTATTTTTCTCTTTTTGAGACCGTTCATCTAGTTATTTAATAATTTTGGTTTTAAATATACTATTTTCATATGTATTATTATGATTATTAAGTTTCTCTAAGAATTTGGGAATTATTTGTGTTGAGTCTAGGTCCCACTAAACACATTTCTTTAAGCCTATTTCCATTTACCATAGATAATATACTCAAGTTTTCCCTTTGATATTATCTATTAGGTCATTATCATATTAGAATCTATTGATATTATTACCACAAGCATCATCGCAATTAATATTTTTGAATATTATGCATAGTGGTTTTATTTATTATTGTCTTCTCATGACACTCTTTACCTTATCCCAATATACCATTCTTCTCATTATCTACTCGACTTCCCCTTTTTAAGTATATTTTTATTATATATTGTTCTTCTTTATGCACATTGATGAATTTTGCATCATGCCCACTATTATAGATAAGTTCAAGCTCATATTGGTATCAATTATGTTTATTTGTAGAAAAAATTATAGTCATGAACATTGTAAGGAATAGATGCATTGTGTAGGGAAACATGGCATCATATATGACAGTGGAAACAAAACTTTTACTATCTTGTTCACCTTTGAACAATATATCATGTCAACAACTATGCAATGGGAAGGAAAGGTTTATACCTAGCCCTAGATCAAGTAGAGTGACTATCTCTTATTGTGGCATGATCTTTTTTTCAAGTTGCATTCAATCGGTGTTAACAGCAGTCTCCTGGTTGATCACTATGGATAACAGTTGACTTCATACTCCTAACGGGTGGCAATGGCCTCCTCGCCTCTATAGTAGTCCACACGAACCACTCACAACTCTCGTCATTCTAAATGAACGAACAAGAAGCAGATGTTACTTCTAGTCAAAGCGCTAGCATCAACTTACTCTTCCTTATTGTTCCTCCCTTTGACAGGTAGAACTTGCTCAGGTTCCCACATTACTACAACTATAAGAAGAAAAAAATTTTCAGAGCTTATTGTTGTGTCTCTAGAAAGCCTCCACTACCCCTCTATTTATAGGAGGGTCAAGCTCAGGAGTTCTAGTCTGAACAGGAGCCAAAGGGACAAAATTTCATGAATTTTCCAGGTCCTACAAATGTTAAACCAACTGGTTTACCAGTGAACTGATCGGTTTATCAGTAAACCAGTTGGTTCACACATGAAACAATCAATTCAACCCTGGAACTGGTCGTTTAACTATGTTTCCTATTCACAATTGTATTGTAAATTAATATTTGATTAATACACAAGATGAAGTCAATATCAATCCTAACCAATTCAAATTAATCAACCAAACGGTCGGTTCATAATCTAGACTGGTTGGTTCGTACATTTGAGCCAATGGGTTCATTTGTTGAACCGGTCATTTCAGAAATCTAATTTCCAATGTTAACTCAAATTGACCTGACACTTAAATTGATCACTTCAAAACTTGAACCAGTCAGTTCACAGTCCTTCCAGTCCATTCTCAACCATTGTTGTTTAAATTGAATACCTAAAACTTTAGTAATCAAGTTAAACATCATTCATGAATAAACTCTTTTCCCAAGTGCATCCTACGTGTGTGACCCTATAGATTCTAAGTTACGTTAGAAGTGAATGTCCATAACTAACTTATGGCATCACAATCTATGAGTGGTATCTAGCAAGACATCATTGTTTCCCAAGTAATAGGAAAGTTGGAGAACAACTTCAACCTACAATATGTGATTGGTGTTACAATGATCGTATAGTTCCTTTGTCACTAATATCCAGATTGAACACAAGGCATTGAATCATCATACTCTTCAACATTCATTCCATGTTCCTTGAACTAAAGCAGGTTGTCTGAGATATATACCAGCTTAATATCGTATATTGACTCACATGTACATGGCCATACATTTCTTAGTCTTTCTTATCAAGTGGCCAGGATATCAAACTCCTGTATGAGGGAGATACCCCATCTACATCACTCACAGTTATCCCCATGTGTCATAATACACCCGAGAACCACCTTTATGGAAACCCTTATTCAAAGACACAGTGGATGATGTCAAATCACATCGAACGTCATGTTATGAGTGTAGTGATTTCAGGTTTAAGAACCACAATCACCACCATCACTATGAGAGATGATTCTAACTACCAATCATAGTTTCTATAGATCACTCTCAAGGTGGGTATGTCTGAGACACTGTTCTTTAACGAGTATTTGTGTGTTTGATTGGATATCATATATCATGACTAATAAGATCATCAACCAACACACCCTCTAGTCTTATGTGTTATTGTTGTCTATCTGTCTTCAGCAATAACATCTAATTAGGGATATAACAAGAATGCATATACCCTTAACATATGTATGATCTGATTGATCATGTCCTCAACCCTAAGAAAAATGTCATTGAGTAACATAATTTTTTAGAAATTTATTATGTTACATCATTATCTC
The DNA here is from genome assembly GCA_963693085.1 of Alisma plantago-aquatica. Lineage (NCBI taxonomy): Eukaryota > Viridiplantae > Streptophyta > Magnoliopsida > Alismatales > Alismataceae > Alisma > Alisma plantago-aquatica. Next base: position 247,129,645 of record OY856414.1, on the reverse strand, counting down.
ATAACTGAATAAAACAAATAATTTGTAAGATTGCCTTTATTAATAATGAAATCGTTTACAAGATATGCCATTGCAATCATCATATGATTGACTTTTTTGGCATACATACCAACACATTGGTATACATGAATTAATACTAGGATGAGCTTTATAAATATATTGATCTACAAACTATATTCTATGATTATAATTGTGTCTTTGTCAGCATAAGTGTAACAAACATCTACACCATAAGAATTAGGATTTAATATGACTTATGTCCCAATATTATTTATTCATTGATATTGTGCATTTAAAAACTAGTGCGCTTCTATGATCCTATTAACATTCTATAAGATATAGCTAACACCATGTTTCTATGTTTTATCCTAAACTAAACCGAAGGAAATAGCTAGCAGTACAACATAAGTCAATAAGAAGGAGAATGCTCCTATCATCAGTCTAATGATGAAAAATTGTTTCTCTTGATTTTAAGATTTTATAAATGTTCAAAAAGTTTCATGAGCTAAAGATAGATTAGATAATTAAGCCATAATCTACAAGGAAAGAGGATAGGCCCATGCTTTTACATGCCCTTTTTTTGTCACATTCATCTATGTGGGTGTCATAGGGCAAGGCTGGTTCATGAAGCACTTGTAGGGATAACATTAGAGGACTAGGCTTCTTGCACTCTATCATTGTTTCCAACAGGTTGTGGGTGATTGACATGCGTATAGGAGAGAAGTCATCTCATATAAAGAGAGAGAAGGATTTTGTGTGAAAACTTCAAAGTGATAAAAGGATAGAGATGACGGTAAATTAGGTGGGCTAAGGGCGTTAAGTCAGGGAGTCATATTTTTTACTCTAACCAACACTAACCAAATGGTAGAAACTTGATTATATTCCAGTCGCACACACACACATACATATACAGATACATACATACATACATACATATATACACACACACATTATATATATATATATATATATATATATATATATATATATACATATATAAATATATAGGGTAGCGATCTAATGAGAAACATGATATTGTTAGAGCATAAGAGGCATTTAAATAACTATAAAGTTATAAGTTATTTTTAAAATACAATCGTATGGATTTGAAGATCATTAACTTATTAACCGTTACACAATAAATCACTAAAATTGGATATTTTTACATGTCCATAGGTACGATATACACATTTTACATCCAAAGGCCAACTTTAACTCAATATAGAGTGTTGAAAAGTATTATATTGTTATGCATTCTATAAATTTCTAATGATGATCAAATTTTGTCAGAAGGTATATATTTTGGTATATTTTTAATCCATACAGTTGGGTTCTAAAAAATGATCACCACAGCTATAAAGCAATCTTTCCTCCTCTAAAATACCTCTAGACATGGTTCCCAGATTCTTAATTGTCCCATGTAAGAATATCCACATACCCCCACTAGCTACTCTTGCTACTTAAGGCTCTATAAAAGGATGTATAACTCTACAAAATCCACACAGAAGTTCCTAAAAACTTAGTGATCTACCAGAAAGCTTCAGAAGAATTTAATTTTCACCCATTACAAGTTATTTATGTTTTGTTATTTCAATCAAATTTTATTCTTTAGACCAATGATAGGTCATAAGACCATCTTTTCCCATATTCCTCCATGGAACTTTTCCTTGTTCATCTATTTTGATATGAAATTGATTTTTTTGTTATTTTAAGGTCTTTGGTTCACACTCGTCTCCTTCTTCTTCCCTTTAATTGACTAACTATTTCTCCACCACAGACCCAAGCCTATGATCATAAACACTAGGTTGACTCGAGGAGGTTGCCTATAGGGTTGTCTTGGTGTGTTTTCATACAAATCAAAGATTTGAGAAGTAGAAATAATATCCACCTTATAGAGCATGTTCATGTTCAAAATGGTGATCCTTATAGGTCATTCTATCTTTTAACCTCATATTTTTCTTCTAATTCTTCACATGAGATTTGGGTGATGCGGTTTTTTCATCTCTATATCTAGAATTAGTTTTGTGGCTTTCTAATCATTGGATTTTGACTAATTTGGCATGTAACATGGGTATGTAGTAGAACATTATGTGGGGCAATGTGGCCTTTTCTCTAGGTTTCTGAATATCTTATTGTTCCTTGAAAGGATTTATTGTGAATAAATTGTAGCAACTACATACGACCTCAAAGAAAATATTTAGATATACTTGTTGGAAAGCCAAAAATCCTATGAACTCTACTTACCTAGATTTGAATCATAGTTCTTAACCTAGAGTCTGTGATCTGTTATAAACCATAAACCCCTAGATAAGACAATGATTATATATACATGTGAGGCAGAACATTAGGGTTTTGATAAAGTGTAAGAGCAACAATAGTATTCCTCCTCAAGCTCGGGTGAGGGAATATGCACATTGGGGCACATGTTGGGTAATACATTTATTTATCTAATAATATATATTAATTACGATTGTGTATCGAAGTATCTGAAATTTAGCCATTAGGTGGAACGTATACCAATAATAGGCAATCATACTTAAGTTTAAGGTGAGTCCCATTAATTTTTCAAATACGAGGTATTGACAACTCTGCTGAATGGTGCCAAGTAAAACTATGTTGTCGCTGATTTGAAAAGATAAGAAAAAGATAAGATATCTTTTAAGAATTAGACATACACAAAACACAACACTAATACCTCTTACATCTTGATCTAGTAATAAAATAGTAAGAAGTTCGTACGTATTAGTAGACAAAATGTGGAACAGAAATCTACGAACTGCCTTCTAATCTATCAAGAAACAAACGGGCTTTTAAAAATAACTAGGCAATTTTCTCTCTATTTATTGAAGTAATAAAAATACATTCCGCAACAAATCCATGATGTATGGAGATAATATAATGATGTCGTCATCTAGTCGATGTAACTTAGTTTTGGATGTCAATTATTAACGACAGGCTTCAACCAAGAACCGTTGAGTAACTAATCACTTATGAAGCCTACTTTAGAAAGTGGGCCAAGTAGATAGCTATATATATATACGTCAAACAAAACAGTATAAAGGCATATGTAGGTCACATTAAATATGGGCAGTAGTAAAACGGCCAAATACAGATCATCAAGTCATCTGTTGTAAAGAGATCGTATAAGTCTAGCAATTAGGTGGAACTTGATAACAATAATAGAGCGATCGTTACTGACTTTACAGTGAGTCCTCTTTATTCATCACATACGTGATACTGACAACTCTGACGAGTGTGGTATTGTATAATTATACATTGTCTGTATGAAAAGGATCGAAGCCGAAACGAGAACGGCTACTTTTCTCTGTTCTTTAATGGACGATCACACCACTTGTGGGAGGCACGACGAGTATAACAAACCCTACGAAGCACGGGACGGCGACTCCACAATACATCTAGCGGAGCATGCTTTCTTGCAGCTGGGCGTAACATCAACCAGTTAAATTAGCTCCAAATCGAACTTCATGATTGGTGCCTTGCTAGACGAAGAAGCTTGCTTGTTCGACGTTGACGTTCAAAGGTTAGATAAAAAACCCCGTCGGCTTCTCTGTTGCGTCGTGTGAGGAGAACAATAAGTAGAGGAGAGGGGGCGGAGAAGGCAGAAACCTCAAGGCAGCCAGCCATCGACGGCGATGGATCGTCGCCATCAGCCCCACATCGGCTTAGGACTATCATGGCACAACCGACCAAAAGTTCCATATACAAGGACCATAACCGGGTATGGAACATGGAGGCCGGCTGCAGGCGGCCCGCCGGCCGGCCGCTCGCGTCATGAAAGACAACGGCGGTACTGTTGGCCGATACGGTGTACTGATCATAGACCAGCTTCAATCAGTACTTTTGAGAGCATGATCGAACTGCCTCTTACGTGCTTCGCGCCGGCCTGTCATCACGTACATGTATGCGCTGAATTCCCGTAACATCGAGCAGGGACCACACATACTATTGTGTCGAACCGTTTGGGTTTTCAATCGTATCTAACCGACCAACAATTGAGAAGTTGCTACCGATCAACTGAACCCGTTGTTTGGTAGCAAGAACTCAACAATTAGCCGTCGAACTACCACGAGAAAGGATGTGAGGTAGATAAACGACGGCATCCTCTTTACGTGGTTTGGCCACCAATGGTGGATCCGCCTGTACGATTAACAAACCAGAGATCAGTATGGATATAAGAGGAATTTGAAAGTAAAGAAAGGAGAAAGGGTGCCTCAAGTCAAGGCCAAGGGCGTTGACCTACCGGAAGAGGAATGATGGCAGATATAACACATATTTATAGGTAGACGCATGCACATATATGTGCAGCAGATGGCGGAGTTGAAGAGTTATAGCCTAGGGCTCGTTTGGTTCCACAGAAAACTAAAACACGTTTTCCAAGTACCTGTGTTTTCTAACTAATTACGTTTGGTTGAGTGTAACTCAAACTCGCGCTGAGAAAATAATCTACACCGTCACGTCTCCGTCTGTGAAAAATCCGTGAAAATCGACCGCGCCCAATCTGGGCGCAGTTCGTTTTCTCTGACTCTCAGTTACTGGCTATCTGCTATTATCCCGCTCCAGTTGACTCATGACTGCCATCTCATGAATACAACACCGGCTGTTACCTGCTATACCAACCGGATCAGAAGATATTGAGGCGGGCCACCGTGAACGCTGCAAGGAACAACGCAGTACCAAACGAAAAACAAACAAAATACACAATTTGATTTTACTTTAAACCAGACGTTGCTGCTAGGCTTGCAACTCACAGCATTCGAATTCTTGTTTTAAAACTCACGGTAAGAACTGGTTTTACGTGGAACCAGACGAGCCCCTAGCTTAACTTGGAGCAACAACCGATTCAACATGAAATTATACAAATCAGATGAGCAGAACATGTGAGGCCACCTGAATGAAGAATTGATGAAATAAATGAAGTTCACGGTCAGAAATTCGAGTGAGGGAATGGACGAAGGGACCGAATTTCCTGTGACGACTCCCTGTAGCGGCTGTGTGTACATCCAGGTCTTCCGCTCGGATGCAATTAAGTGTAACTTCATTCCACTTTCAGATACTTATGGTTGAGATGTGCTCGTCACAGGCTCGGCGTCACAGGGAATATGATCCCATGGATGATGGCTCTACTCGACTAAACTTCAAAAGACGTTACTGCTCTAAATCATTAGTAAATGTCAAATAATTTCATTAAGATAAAAGGAAGATGGGTAACAGCCTGCGCCGCCCTTTCTTTTTGAATGACAAAATCAGACTTCAAAAATTTGTTGGATAACAACAGGCGACGTAAATAAATATTATTTCTATTTCGTGTTTGAACTAGAATTATTTTCATTTATAAATAATTAAGTTTCTTGATTAATTCTTATGATATCTTTTATGAAAATATCTCAATGTCCATGGTTTATATTTCCTTTATTCTTGATGGACATCTTAATAATATAAACACCAAACACCTTAAAATACATGAATCAAACTTGGCGTATCTTTAGATTTGTTGCCAGGGTCATATAAACCTGAAGCTAATTTCTAATCTATGTGAAATTAACTATTAGGAATTATTTGGCTTTGAATCTCTTGTGACATGTGAATCATCACTACTACAGAACAGACATTTAGCGTCGATTAATTAAGGGTTTTAGTGTCGGTTTTAAAGCGACACCCAAGTGGGCGCCGCTAAAGGTGGACCCCCTCGGCGTCAGTTCCCAACCGATGCCAAAACACTTCCCGCCACCGAAAACGAGCCAGTAGGCGTCGGTTTTTTAAGAAAACCGATACTATAGAATGGTTACAGACGTCGGATATTAAAAGAACCGACGTCAAAACGCTTCCCGCCACCAAAAAACACGCCAGCAAAGGGCCTATAGGTGTCGATTTTGAGAAATAACCGACGTCATATCAGCTGAACCGAAGTCGGTTTTGTGCTAATAACTGACGTCATATCCCCTGCCTGCCACCACGGTCGTGCTTCCCAGCACGGCCGTGGTTCCTGGCCACATATATCTTTGGTGTCAGTTTTGTTCAAATAACCGACGCCTATGTTATGATTTTTTTTTCTTATCAGTTTGCAGGCCTGCTGTATGGCTGGTCAGCAGGATGAGAACCTACAGTTCAGTTCTGAACTGCAGGTTTACGACATTCATTGATATCAGCTAACAACAGACCACACACCTGCAAAATTAACAAGATGGACAATATTATATATATATATATATATGTGATTCACACACATGTATAAGAACATTCAATTCATATTATTTTTTCATCACACACATGTAAAAACTAGTAGCAACGTGCAGTTCCATTCATTTCATATCTTTTCACATTCAGACACATGTAGAAACATTTATGTATTGATCATCTTCACACACATATGAAAATTCATAAAAATTCATTCACATTCACACAAAAGTAATTATGAGAACAAAGTTATTCTTTATTCATCATTGTCATCATTGTCAATAAAATTATATTTAAAAATTTCCACTCTTTGTAGGGCTTTGGCCATTCTTCTCTTACATCATCTAATTCATCTCTCGTATAGGGAGCATGTACATCGAAATATTTTCCACATGTGCTGAAGTCAGTAGTTTTAAAGACCTGCAAAGAGAATGACGTATATATATAATTAATAATATATAATAAGATTGATATATTTCATATTATCTAATGAGACTATGTATAATACCTGATGTATCTTATCGATTTCCATTACGGCATGTTTGATGACTAGGTCTATAAATAGCATCACATAGTAGGAGCACGCCCAGTCGTTGTCTTGTGTAGCACACTATAAATTAAAACATACAAAATATTCAAAAATACAAATAAACACAGTTCACATAAATAATATATACATTGGAGTCAGGAAATTACTTTCACATTCTCCCAAATTAGTGACAGATCCTTTTTTCTAGGGACCTTTCCTCCAGCTTTTTTGTACTCTTGTAAAGCCCTACATATGTTAATGTAACCCATTAATTTGCATAATTAAATAGTAATATAGTAACAGATGTTAGCAGATATAAAAAAATGAAATATTTCTCACAAGAATAATGACCTTTTAATTGCATGTCCATATAATGTATCCAACTCATTCCCCGCAAGATCTAGATAATAAACAATGAATGTCTTGGGCACAATAACTAGTAACTCCCAATGCTTACCACTACAGGTAAGAAAGTAGAAAATTAATAACTCAAAAGCTACAATAAAAATGTAATTTGCTTAAGTCCAAATTATAAGCAAAGTAAACTTACTCGACATTGAATGGAGCTATTATCACCGTCTTATTATGTTTACCAAAATATTGAAAAGCATCACAGCAGTATGAAGTAACTGAATATGGGTCTACATCTACAAGACTAATCAAAGATGGAACCAAAAATCCCACATGGGAAAACCCAAAATCTATACATACACTAGTACAATATCAGCCAACTTCAACGGTAACTGTTGTCTGATCTGCAGCACAATCTATGGGTAGGGTGGTGCATTTTATAGCAACCGTTGAATTCAGTCCGTTCTCCCTATCTCAGTTAATCTTGGTTCTGAATTCCACGGTTCCAGTCTGAATGATCAGTCATTGCCGCTGAGCTTGAGTCGAGCAAAAAATTATAAAATACGAACATGAAACAATGACACCAACCGTTGAGCTTGAGTCTACAATATTAATAAAAAAAATCAAACAGTGTGTCCGTAAGCCACCTGTTTGTTGTCTGTCGTCTCTTATACAGAAGCTTCACCTCATCTTTACGTGAAATAATACAATTTTCATATACATGTTTTTCTTCAGTTCTACCGTACATATTTTTCACAAGCTACTATACATTCTGTTCTTCATATACATGAAAATAAAAGGCACCATACAAAAGCTAACTGGAGTAACAAAATTTGTGTATCTCCCACAATACATTAGAGAAGATATAATGAAAATATAAACTTCCTATCTTCAGTGCATTGTATCACCTTGAATAAGCTTTGCAGTAGGATGGGACTTTTAGATTTACTTCACATTTACAATAACTCCGTTGGGATGGTGCAAACACAAGTAATTCATTCTTCCTTAACAGCCACAACCGCCACACATTTGCCTTATGTCTATCTGCTTAAGACGATACTCTATTTTTTAGAGACATTCTGCAATTGCAGCTAAATGAACAACACCTAAAGCTTCTCCAAAATAGTAGAAAACTTCTGCAAATTCATAACAGAGAGAAGTAAGATAATCAAAAGATAGAAACACAACAAGTAAATACAATTCCAAGTAAATCATAGATCTCAATTGCCACATAAACTAGACAAGTGCACACAAGCAGCAATTCCTATACTTAAATAACATACAAATGGAAAACAAAACACATTCTAACCCCTAACATTGGAGGAGACATACATTCTTCTAGATTGAAAGCCAAAAAACATCCAGCAAGGTAGCTACACAACAACTAAAAGGAAACATTAAATATATTTACCTTGAATAGGGAAACGTGATTACAAAGGCATCAACCAAGCCTCCAAACATACATAGAATAGGTAGAAGGACCTCCAGGTTTTCAAAACAACATGAAACTACATCAAGGCACACAATAGCCCCCTGTAGTTTCAAGATAGGTGCCTACAACCCTTTATTAACATAGCAAACCATCTTATAGCTCACAAATAAGTAGCAGCTAAAGCCTCCTCAAAACTTAGAGAACAGAGAAAATAGAAAGAGTGATTCTAATCTAAGCAACAATGAAATCCCATTGCCATTCACAAACACAAACACAGTTATCGCTAATTCATTATCTAGTAGTCGACATCAAAATGCCAAGCAGTTGATAGAAGCCAGCTAGTCAACATTTAAAAAAGAAGCTTCCAACATTTTGACATTCACCTAGGAAAATTGACTGTGGATGTCAAACTAGAAACAAGCAATAGATGCAAATCCTCAGCAAAGCAAAGCACAAAAAATATGAGTTCAAACCAAAGCACAGAGCTACCTAAATGGAGTCAAGACATACCTTTTTCTTAATTCACTAATAGTTGTTGAGAGAAGCCAGCTAGTCAACATCTAAAAAGAAGCTTCCAACATCATGGCATTCACCTAGGAAAAGTGACTATGTGGACATCAAACCAAAAGCAAGCAATAGATGAAAATCCTTAGCAAAACAAAACACAGATAACAAGAGTCCAACCAAAGCACAGAGCTACCTGAATGGAGCCAAACATCATCTTTGTAAATGAACCAAACTTTTTTTTGGTAAATAAGCCAAACCTTCAAGAATAGAAACCCAACAAAGAAATCTTACTGGCAATCACACTTAAACTTCAAAATTAGATTGCTTAGATCATATCATAGAGCTTGCCATGATGAACTTAGTTTGATCAACTTTTTCCCTGCCAAAAACAAAGTTAGCCTCCCCACCATTTGGTACAACAAACAAATCAAGAAAGCTAAAAATTATGATTATGAAGTCTGGCTTAAACATGCTTCATTAGATTTAGTAGAACGTAAATTATTTTTCTTAGATAAATCAACTTTAAGAACACTACTCAAAATAGAATTTGTGTAAGGCACAAGATGTGAGGGTTGTAACTGTTATTACATGTGTATTGATCTTAACCCTTGCACAAAGGCTTACAGGGGGATTGGTTAAAATTTGTCCAAATGAATTGAGGGTGTAGATCGTTTAGTCAAAATGAACGACTCTGAATATTTACATAAACGGTTTCACTTTAGGGATGGATTAATTCCAGGTGCGAGGCATTATTCTAACTATCGACTTCTTCGTCGTAGAGGTTATTTCCTTTCTTGCTAGCAAATCCTTCCTTCTCCACGCACCCGGTGCCATCCATCGTTCCTAGGTGATGTCTCCACCAACCATACCAAAGCCGAAGTGGTGTAGTGCAGAGGCGACGCCCCTGTTTTGCACACAAAGTTAGGTGTCGCCCCTCTCTTTGCATAGATTTCCATCCTCCAAGCACATATGTAGAAACCATTAATAGTTTCCAGGGGTCTGAGACCCTTACTCCATTCACGATATATTATGTCTTCAGGGTAGCAAGACGTCATCCTCATAGCAACATGGCAACATTTCCCTGCATAAATCGATAGCCTTATACAGGCATGCTGATGCACAGAAGCTAACCTTTAACAAATTTGGTTGAAGCTAGGATTTGATGATGTTTTCAATTGTTCCTATTTTTCTTGATTTCCTTTTAAAACCTTTGCCAAGCATTCTACTGAACATGTTGTCATCATCAAAGTTGATTATTTTGTTTGATCTGTCTATCTAATTTTGTTTGATATGTATTTCTCACTGATTAATATGTATATCTATTGTAGGGATCTCTAGTTCAGCTTGTCAAACATGTTGTTTGAATGGATAATTGTTCTTTGGTTGGGATGTTTTATACTTAATAGTAATTCATGTCTCACCTTACTTATAGGGATGTTGTTCTCATGTTCAATCGGTAAAGTCACATGAACATTCGAGCTAACATGGTATTGAATTTCTTAGGTCTCATTCGGATTGTGATCAATCTAAAGTTTTGCAATTTTCATCCGATGACATGCACCAAAATATTTAAATAAAATGGTGCTCTGGTAGAAATGCATATCTAGTATGCACTGGTGAACATAGTTGTTGAGGCGCCCGCCTGGGTGCCACCTAAGCGTCGCCTAGTCGGCCAGGCCCTCAAGGGGGGGGTCGCCTAGCTAGACGCCCAACTTTCTTGCCCAAATAGGCTTTCTCCTAGGGCGCTTGGGCAACTAGTCGACCACCTGGGCAGGTGCTCGCCTGACTGAGCGACTGCTTTTTTGTTGGGCAGGCCGAAGCTAGGGTCCAAATACCACATCTCACCTTCTACATTTTCATTCTATGGAGCAACAATTACAATTTTGACATTTACATTGATAATTTATTATTGAAAATTGGGGTGTACAACTATAAACTACACCTTATATTCAAATATATAGAAATGATAATGTGGAATGACTTACGTTCTCATTATATATTGTAATGACTTTCTTATTATTTATGTGTGGAATGTAGATCTACATCTCTTATTATTTGTTTGCTCTACTTATTTTTTCTTAAATGCAATACAATTAGGGAATTTCAATGTTTACTAGAGTTGCAATGTATGTAATTAGTGTGAAACTTTCATTCTATAATTGTCTTTTTTAAGGTCATTCTTGAATTATCTTGTTGCTTCTTATTTAATTTAATTCATCTAATTACATCTATTATAACTTATTTTTTTTGGGGGGGGGGGGGTAGAATTCTAAAATTTTAGGTGTAATATTCATGTATAGTTATATATAATAAGTAAATATAATTTAAAAAAAAACATTGCTTGGGCGACCTAGGCATCCTGTTTGGCCTGGGTGTTCAGCCAAAGAAGGCCACAACCTGGCCGCCTTGAAAACTATGTTGTGAACATTGGAGCCATGTTGATTTTAGCATGAATTGATTTTTTCTAGTTACCAAATAAGCATATCTTAACTGAATTATATATAAGATAGTATTAATGCCACAAAAAATGGCACATGCCGCACATCCATAGGATCCTAACATACATCCCAACTTGAGCAATTACCTATCACTAACATTAGGATGAGCTAGTTAACTCAGCAAATATGATTGACTAGTTGTCTTTACTTACATAAATAAGAAGCATAAGATTGTATTGATGTAAATCCACATTTAATGACTGCTATACACATCAAAGAAACCTAATACCAATGTAGCTAACGATCTATATGGTAATGATATCAAATCATTCACTTCTTTCTTTCATATTTCAAAATAACAAACAATGCCTTTCCACGATTTGGTATGCGAGTTACTAAATTACTACCATGCTATCCAATTTCATATAAATAATGTATCTCCATGTTATGGTTCACCTAGAGGTGCTTGTATTCTTTGATAGCATGCCTTCTTTCTAGATAATTTTACCTAACATACAACAACTTAGTAAATAATTGAAAATTTAATATTTATTTGGGGCAAAGATTGGTTTTATTTAAGAAGAAGATGCTTAGACCCAAATTTCATGGGGGAAAAAGTACACAAACATGTAAACTTTAACAAATATGGCTAAGTTCTAAGGACCAAATGACCTTAAAACTAGATGTTGAAGTTACTTAAAATTAAGAAATACTATTATCTATGTATAGTTCCCAAGAGTGTAAATGCATTACCAGCAAGAAAATTGAGCCGCCAGCTTTGTCATCATCAATCTAGATGGTGCCCTTCTTCAACCTTCCCAATCCCCACTATTGACTTTCCCTCTTCTACTCTCTTTCAATATAGATGGTGATTTTTTTGAATGAATTAATAAGGAGTGACATTGATCTTCTCATCATCATATCCTCCCCCTATGTGTTGTCACCTCTTCATGATCCCAACGGTATAAGTATGGTACATGTCTTACTTGTTTCACTTGTTTCTCAATCGCCCCAATCCCCACTACAAACTCCATGCCTCGACTCCCCACCTCTGTGGGTCCAGTCCTCCACTGACCTCAAAGCCCATTCCCCCACCCAAACCTCCACCTCAAGCATGCCCACCTCATTGCCTCTCTTGTGGAGCCAGCAAGGAGAAAATGTTATCATCACCAAGAAATGGCTGAATGCGGTTGAGAAGCTGCCTCCTTGCATCTGAGACGTCGTCACTGCTGATCTAATAAAGGCCACCGACGAGCATAACGTGGCACAAACACGTTTGGTGAGGTGTTGATCTAATAGTAGGATCCGATTATCATATTGGAGGAGAGATAGACCTTAGCAAGACGTCAAACTAGAATTGGAAGTGTTCTGACTGCTTCTGACACATTGTCTAGATATGGACATGTCATGTACTTGTCGGGGGTGAGAGGCAGACTTCTGATGACACGTCGTGTAGCTCCTTCACTCAGAATGACCGACTTCTTACAACATGTTGTGTGGAAATGTGACATGCCGTGTTGGATGTTGGAGGCGTGAAGTGGATCTTTTTTTACACGCCATGTTCCAAGTAGACACGTCATGGAGGCGTGAAGTGGATCTTTTTTGACACGCCATGTTCCAAGTGGACACGTCGTGTCTGATGTCGGAGACATAACTCTGTTGTTCTCCGACACACCATGTTCAAGGAAGACACGATGTGTATGTTGCCGTCTGGAAGAGTTATGGAATCTAGCACACCACGTTGTTAGAGAAACACGTCGTGTCTCTTACATTCTGGACAAAATCTTGTGTCGTTAGGATGATTTCTGGAGCGTGACACGACGTGTTGTTTGGACAACACGTCGTGTCGGCAGAAGCTGATGCACAATCTTGACAGGAATTCACGTCGTCAAGGAGACAAGTACCCTGAGAATTAGCACCACGGGTCGACGGGAATTAGCTCCGTCTTTTGTACTCATTTGATCATGACCAATGGTGACTTCTTGCTTGACCATGGCCAGATCTGGAAAGGAATTAGCGCAGTCCAGGATCCCGAGAGGTGGTGTAGTGACGGATGATGGATGGATGAATGCTTTGATGGCTGGCGCGGCAGAAGGATGGGCATCATTATTTTGAGTTTGAAGACAAAGTAGCGATGTTCATCTAGAAATATCAAATTGTCACAACTGTCACTGGCCAGGACAGCAGCCGCCGCTACCTGCCCATGCGCCACCCTTATTCGTCGGGCCAGCTCCCCACGCTGTCAGTGTCACTGGTCCCCAACAGTAGCAGTCGTAGAAAAACCACCAATCACCAGCTACTAGCAACATTGTCGCCTCCAGCAGCAACAATCAATGCCACCAATCCCATGGAGGGGCATCTCCTCCATTGCGGCCAAGTCCTATGGTGGTCGAGAGACATAATCCAGCCATCAACTATTCTTCATCCCGTCAATGCAACCACGGTTGGCCCTCGCCATCACCCATTATCTCTGCTGATTGAGTCTGTTGTCTGCATTCCATCATCACCCCCAAGTGTTCTGTCTTCTCCCAGTTACTGACATCCTCCAAAAAATTCATCTTCAATTTTTTTTTTGTGGGGGCTCCGCCCCTTTTGGGTCGGGATTAGATCCATTAAATTTTTCTATTCGGATCTTAAATTGACTCACTTCAGATCTTCTCTCTAGATATTGGTTTCCATACAATACATCTCAGTTTCACAAATTCCTATCTTTTCTACCAATTCCTTTCCCACCAGTGTTTCCTCCACCAGTGTTTCAAAAAGTGGTTTGTATGGCCGCATACAAGGCTCAGACCACCAAATGAACTGCATAGTGGAAATCCCCCCCAAAAGCGGACCAAACCGCATAATCGGCCGATCAATCCCCAATTTTCAGATAGACATATTTTCATTTCTTCTTTTTCACATTTACATTCATCTACAGTGCATATTTGTATTTATTTAAGGTTGTGATGATTGCATATTTGCATGATTGCATCCATTATTGTAATTATATTATTTACATACACAATTGTACATGTTGATTATGTAAATTCATGATTAATATATATACATAGATTTATCATATTGTCTAGGAAGAGTATTGTTTAAGGGAGTGTATTAATCTTTTGTATGGTAGAGTGACATTTATGTTTTATCATTTCTATCTTTCATTTATCATCTCTTTTATAATTTTATTGAGTCATGTAACTCAAAGCTTCAACATGTATTTCACCCATGATCCAACTTGAGGGGTGTCCTAAAACATAGTTTCAACTCGGAGAATATGTTATGGAGAATCATCGAGGACGTATCTCAGATGAATGAATATGTATGTGTGATGTGATTGAGGGTAACTGCGGTTGTACCTTAGATGATAGGGTTGAATATCCTAGTCTCTAGTGTCGTGACATGTGTACCCAGGGCAGACTAGGCTGATTGGAACTTGAATGACTAATATGTTGTTGCAGCGGACTCACTGACCGAGGGGGAGCGATCTTAGGATTCTGACTTTCCTAGATATTGTATGGAACTGATTGTGACTTCACAGTGGTCAGTTGGAGGTTTGAGTGGTATGCCTCTAGCTTCTGAGGGATAAATAAAATGTGTAATATACACACAGCCGTGTAGCATATTTGTTAAGGTTATACGACGGTTCACATTGGGTGATAAATCTTGCTTTGTTTCTTATAATGTTTAGTTGATATATAATGTGGTAAGAGAAATCAAGTTTGTCAAAACCCTCCTATTAGACTAATATCACTTATTATTTATCAATGTTGTTTGTATCAATTTCAAGTTACATATGTATGTGTGTGTGCATGTGTGCATGTAGTTATGTAAATGTGTATCTACATTATTCTGTATGTCAGGATCAACACCATGCTTGTCCTATATTTTCCAAACTCATTTTGTCATGTATTTGTGTTCATGTCCACATAGTGTCATGTGTTTGTGTACAGGCTTCTTAGATTAGAATGAAAAATTAAAGCATGCTAAACTAAAGAAGTAGGAGAGTACATATGTAGCCCAGCGTTGTTCTTACAATTAAATACAGCCAAGGTCAAATCCAAACAATCTACCACAACAAAAAAGAAAACTAATTAGTTCATGAGTTTTGAAAATCATGATGAATATAATTCTAGATCCTAATCTTAGGAGAGTATACGCATGCTTCCATCTTCTACATTTAATGAGACTACATTAGTGTTTGAATTATGGCCAGTTATATCAAATTTTAGACTTCATAAAGGCGCATAACCAATGAGCCTTCTTATAGAAAATAACTGTCTACATAAATGTATTCATTAGCAAATATGGGTGACAAAGAAACATCATAACACAATTGAATATATAAACCAAACTAAAGATATAAGTATCAGACATGTGAAAATATATTGACTAACCATGTGTATATCCTCCAACCACCCTTTGCCAAAGATCTTCATTACGTCACCATCGTTCAACCTCATCTCGCTTAATTGGTTAACTATACATGCAAAATTTCAATGCCCATAATCAAATGATTTAATTAACAATAATTGAATAGAAATTTCAAGCACTAAAAACTCACAAGCCTATTGGCTTTAGTACACTTGCATATTGTCACCCCCATAAAGACAAGATTTGATTTAATCATTGATAAGTGTATAGACATTGCTATAAATGTTACAAAAACTTGAGCAAATTTTAGACTCATATATGCATCCTTCATGTAAATAGAATCATACTCTAAGTTGCATTTTTTTTTGTAATAAGTTGGTCAATATAATCCATACATTTCCTACATACATGGATTCCTCCTTAATTTTAATCTCTACTAATCAGCTCATTAACCTAGAAAACACAAAGATATAGAACATTATTGTAACATATTTAAACGGATTTGAAAGATGGGAAAGTGGGCAAGATATTATTACAAACATCAATACATAACAAAGGATTGAGCATATCTGATATTATTGTTACATAATTTATATTCATAAGATACTCCACCTTTTGAACTCACCTTTTGCATTGGCACATCCATAGTCTACTTGTCATCTTCCAGTTAATATAGAAGGCATTATTAATGCCTTTCGGTCAACTTTCAACAATCACAATTTTCTTAGAAATTACCATGTATAAGCAACTTGATCAAAAAGGAAATAATCCACATAAAATTTATTATAACTTTACTATGTAATTGAGCTCTTGGTTTTGTGAATAAGGACAATGCACAAAATTATTTTATTCTAGTTTTTAAATGTACAATACAAATGATTAACAAAATACAAAATATCCACTCACAACACCCCCTCCCATGCTCCTAGCACACTTTGCTAGCAGCAACCTTGGTTTACTTGTTATGCATTGAGATGGTCAGGCACTCGCCACATGGATGTAATAACATGGTTCACAACATAATGGGCAATTTTATTCTTACTTGTTGGGCATTGATGTCTAAACCCATCACATGGTAATTTAATTACTATAATAACACATGTTTTCAAATAGTTTACATTTAGATAGAGAAGTATCAAAAATTTGTCGTGCAAATTTTCTTGGGTTGGGAGAAATTAACAAACTGTTATAAAGTACATTTGATGAAGCATGCAAATTAAATGTCATGATAACATAATGAACCACTAAATAATTCACCAAGTTATATGATTCTAGTGAATCACTAAAAGTAGAACCTTGTGCAACTGCCAATTTCATTTTAGAGCAAAAATTGTCTTGACCTATGTTCTTAATTATAGAAAGAAAATATCAAATCAAGCTATCAAAGAGAAACCACATTGCCTAGAAGAAGTGATAGTCACGATAAAATGTACTTATTGGCTAGCATAATGAGTCTTTGAGTATTCCCTCACATCTCTTTCCAGCAGGCTTTTAATTTTCTTCGACAAAGATAGAATGTAAAACAGGTCAAAACGGACCTCAATGTGTGCAAATTTTACTATATGGAAAATGGTTAGAATTCAGGAAAGGGACGGGGTTGTGGATGCAAGGGAGGTTGGGAGAATAAGTAGCTTTTGGGAAAGGATTTGGGGGCGTAAATACAGGGGAGGTTGGAAAAATTTATGCTAAGAAAAAATGGAATAAGGGGTGAAGTAAACGAGAATGAGCAATAACAAGCCAAATGAGAGTAACCTGGACATGCAGATGCATCAGAGATACCCAAATCGTGGAGCAAATATCAGTGGGATAATATATAAACAAGAAATTTTTGGAAACGAGAATAATACAACTTCTCCTCTGGGCCCCTGTTGTCACCTAAGAGAAGAAAGTCACATGATATAGACGTGGCTACATAATTAGAGTTCAAATTGAACAAAACTTCAAGCAGATCGACCACCAGGCATAAGACGTGATGAGGGCAGGAGAAATCGAGCCGATTCAGAGGAGTTGTGGGTAAGAGACAGAAAAACTAACCATGGATCGGGTTTGTATGTAAGGGAGGTCGACGGATGACCGGCGGCCACGGTCTCCTTGCTTCGTTGCTCTGTAGGGATGATAAAATTTGAGCTTTGGATGAGGAAGAGAAAGCAGCAGTGCACTAGACTTCCTTCTCGCTTCCTTGCTTTTCCGCTTCCCGCCGCCCTAATTTTTCCCTTCCCGCGGCCGCGCGAAGGCGTGAAACCAGACCGCAGCCGCGGCGTGACTGAGTTAGTGGAATGGAAAGGAATCAGACGCAGGGTTTTGACTCCTCATGTAAATAATCCAGACCGTTAAACACGCATAGCAAATCCTGGCCATCCATTACTATAATGCTTGCCTTGCTATTTTATTACTAAGACGGATGTATATTTGGCTAGTGGGAGTGCGGGTGAGAGGATGAGTGGGGTGGAAGATGGGGAGGCCGTATACGAGGACAGTCTCCGTTGAATCTGCGTAGCCGTTAATTGTGAAAAAAATCACCCGTTGAATGCGGCCCCTCCTTCCAGTAGTGATATCTTATGTAAGTGGCTGCAAAACATGTATTATGTATGCATTAATATATAAGAAACTAGATCACCGTATATAAAACAAGGTATATGGATGTATAAACAAGATCTCACTATATCCACAACTCTATCATAGATGTGTTCAGCCATTCATAACTAAACAACTCCAAAATATCTTGTATAAATATCTTATTTTCGTATGATTGACCTGCATTAATACCTATGTATTAATACGTACGTATGCAGAACTTATATTACATATACATTAATACGTATGCTAAACTTGTATAAATAGATTGTTATCGTATGATTTACCTGCAACATCCTCCAGCATAGCAACAATTATAGGGCAATTTGTATCATGTTCGCCGATCCATACTGCCACACCCCTACAATTAGGACCTATCGAGGCGTGTAGGTCCCTTGGAAGCGAACTTGGTAGTCGAGGAGGTGGAGGCCGAGATGTAGCGGGTCTCATCTTTTTGACCTATATATATAATTTCAGATCAATTGACTCATATATACACACTAATAAATTAAAGTAATGAAAATTTATCAAACAATATCAGTATAGAGGACATCCGCTTCGGGCCACAGTATCACTTTGCCTACTGCCTCACCAAGTGTTTCAGCATCTGGGTGTGCATGAGGCAGTGCAAGATCCGTCCAGTCGGGGAGTACATATATCGGGCTCACACGTACCGCACCATCTGGTACTGGATACCCATGAAACATGCACCCTTTAAGGGGTGGGTAATCCGACGCCTCTGCAATGATATATTCTTGACTTTTTAGTCGGCATGGCTTCAACCCCTACAAATTTATGTAAAGAATGTCATATGCGTATATACACAAACATATCATCTTGAACAGACTAGATATTATGTCATAAAAATACTTACAGAGGACGTGCTAGGTGGTGGGTCTACAGGATTACTCCCAACCACTTCTACAGTAGGAGAAGAGCGGCCCGCCACAGGTACTGTCTGAGTGGCAGGCTGAGACGCATGCCACTTCACCATTGCTTCTTGGATTATCTTCTCAATTAACAAATCTACCTATACATGGATAAAAGAAATGCTAGCTTCTTATTATTAAATTTCCTTTTGCAATAACATTCTAAAATAAGAATAGGTTATGTTAGCTTGTGAAAGTCCCGCTTTTGGGACAGGTTTGTGCTAAGATGGCCCAAAGAACGTTTTGATGCCCACACCAACGCCTGCACCCCTAACACGTCTAGGATGCTCTAGGTTACCCAGAGCAACTGTCAGTTCATCCCTTGTGCCCTGAGGGATGAGCTTACCTTCCTTCTTCTTCTCATGCAACTCCTACTAATCACCATCAATAAAAAATAGTAAGTAAACATAACAATAATCAATATTAATCGATTACTCTAAGAGTTGATTTTTACCATTTTTGCAGCCACCTTAGCAGTTGCGGGCTTCAGTATGTCTCCCTTCTTGTTTTGCCTCCCAGCTATCCACATAGCATGATGAGGCAGAGGTGTGGGAGCAGTAGTAGAGGACTCTGCTGTCTCCTGAGTAGCAGTAGACTGAGCAGACTCAGCCTGTAGTCTTTGGCGAACGCCTACATATCCTCTTGGACCCATTGTGTGGTCGTGCACATTCAGTGCACGCCTTGCTCTTTGCGCCTCACTGAGGTCCTAGTTAGTTAGCACATTGATTTGGTTAGTAACACTAAAGGTTAATCTTGAATAGGTGACTATATAAAAATGCATATTAATTAAATTGGGAGTGGCACTTAATACCTTGAATTCATCTATTTTTCTTTGGGTAACAAACGCCTCCCAGTTTTTGGGGTCCAGGTAGTTCCATTGTTGTGTGGCTTCCCCGAAGGATCCAAACGACGCATGTCGTAGGATCCCATCATTATTTTTCTTAACATCTGCATGCCACCTTAAATTCTTTGCATCTATAGGATTGGCAAACAAGCATTGAAACCGTGATATTATAGGTAGAAACCACATCACCTTGGAAGGAGAACCAGTTTTGGACTCCCCCGAAGTCGTCAATTTATACCTTGACACACCACATTTAGACAATCTTTTAAATCCACATAGTCCTTTTGAAATAATACACAATCATTCAGGCATGCATGTATCTTCTTGGCCTCCATTCCCATTGGGCACAACAATTTCTTTAACCGGTATGTTGAGATTGGTAGCTCGTTTCCTTCAGAAAGAATTTCTTTCAGCAAAGACAACAATGACGTGAAGCTTTTATCGCTCCATCGATTGTTAGCTTTCAGTTTATACAATATCAACACAGCGCTAAGCTTCGTAAACTTACAACCTGTGTATAACGGTATCTCAACATCATGCACAATGTTTCTAAACATGGGAGGTGGATCTGTGTGCTCTACCCCACAACTATCCAGCATCGCATCAAAGATATCTACTGGAACTGGTTCGTTCACATCTACGTCATCGAAGGCAATTTCTTCTTCCATACAAGCACTGCTATCGACATCCACTGATTTTAGGTTTGAAATTTCTCCATACCAGTGCCATTATGTATAGCCTTGTACAATCTCATTGCACTTGACATGACTTTTGATTTCTTCACCAGTGCTGACTTTCAAGTTGTTACCGCAATGCCTACATGGACAGTAGAACCTATCTCCAGGTTGTTTCCTATGTTCCTCAGCAAATCTAATAAATTGGTCAAGACCAGAAATAAACTCGAGGGTGCAACGATTTGGAATGGACATCCATGATCTATCCATTCTATGATCAAAGAGAAAACAAGTATATATTAGAACAAGATTAGGGTCTAGGGTTAAAAGATTAGGGTTTATGGTTAAAACTTTAGGGTTTAAGGTCTTATATATAATTAATGGTTAAAACATCCTAAGTGAGATTTGGTGTTCAAGAACAGTCCCAAACTGGGGACTATCCAAGATTTACTCCTAATGAGTAAATCTTGAACGAGTTTCTAGGCCAACAAATACATGTGTTGTCATTCTTATATATAATAAATGTGTACCACCTATCCCATTCTTGAACACGTAATCTCACTAGTAAGTGTATAATGTGTATTGGGTTTTCAAGAAAATTTCGGCAGCATTTCTCCGTTGTTCTCCAAGTACATATGTACTTAGAGAACAAACGGGGAAATGTTGCCGAAATTTTCTTGAAAACCCAATACACATTATACACTTACATCCTAAGTGAGATTAGGTGTTCAAGAACAGTCCCAAACCGGGACTATCCAAGATTTACTCCTAATGAGTAAATCTTGGACAGGTTTCTAGGCCAACAAATACATGTGATGTCATTCTATAACATTGATTTCAACATTTCGAGTGTCCATGCATGTTCATCATCAAGATAAAGATTACACATAAATTAGTATGACCTAGGGATGGAGAGATAATTCATAATTGATTTCAAAATTTCAAACTAACTCATGCATTATCATCAATCTACATCATATAATAGGGATTCATGTAGATGTTAGGGTGACACATCACTAAAAAATTAGAAATTTAACATTAGGATTTTAATATCTTACATAGATTGATCACAAGATTTCAGCAATATAGTTAATTCAAGATTATGGTGAAATGAGTATTAGGGTTTTAATATCTTAATTCAACATGCATCAAAATTTACAGAATTAGGTCAAGTATTAGTATTCAATTGCAAATGTATCTTCTTCTTCCTGCTCCCTCCTTACCAAATGGTTAAAAGCAAGGCACGACCTGCATGTGGGTTGGACACGGCGGCCGTGTCCAGCCCACATGCAGGTCATGCCTTGCTTTTATCCATACATTTGGTAAGGAGGGAGCAGGAAGAAGAAGAGGTGGATGAAGAAGAAGAGGTAGAGGAAGAAGAAGGGCAGCAACTTACCTATCAACGGCGTGGAGGAAGAAGAGAGCAGGGAGCTAGCAAGAGAGCAGTGGCTGGCCGGAGTAGCGATAGATCGAGCTGGAGAGCAGCGGCTGGAGCTTGCAGCGAGCGGCGGTAGAGGCGGGGGAAGAGGAGTCGTCGGAGGTAGGGGCAGAGGAGTCACCGGAGGCGGCGAGCAGCGGACCAGCAAGCAGCGGAAAAGGCGGTGAGCAGAGGAATCGCCAGACCTAAAACCCTCAATCGCAGAATGAATGAAACAGAAGGGGAAGAGTCTGGCTCGATCGCGCGGGTGTTGTTAAGTTAACAATAGACGTCGGTTATTAAAAATAACAAATGCTTACAACTATAGGCGTCGGTTACCAACAAAAAACCGACACTATTGTTCATTTATTGTCGTCTGTTCCAACTAGAAAAATCGACATCTATCTTTATATGCTGACAAAAATAAATATTCTCAAATTAAGATCATAGTCGTCAGTTTCTGTATAAAAACAGACGCTAAAGGGAGGTGAAAATGTTCACGGTTAAGCACGTGAAAACACAACGGCGTCGGTTATTGTAAGACAACCGACGATAAAAATTGGTCAAATTTTTGTCTCGCGGAAAACCTTTAGTCGTCGGTTTTGTTTTTAACAACCGACGTTGTATGTTAAATTTTGGAGGAATTTTTTTCATTAGAAAATTTAGATTTGGTGGTTAATTTTAGGCGTCGGTCTCTTATTAAGGAACCGACGCTAAATAAAAGTGATACCTGTGTCTGGTCGCCCTTCACAGATAGATGTCAGTTTTTTTATTTAACTGACGCCTCATGTTTTAGGTGTCAGTTTTTTTATACAACCGAAACCATTAAAAGTGATGTTATAAGTCATTTCTATAGTAGTGCATGTTTACTGGGCACGATGAGAAAGATTCTATTCACTAGACATAGTTAGAGGAAAATTAACCTTTTATAACTAATACAAAACAATGTATGTCTTTAAGTTCTATATCTATAGGTGGGTACTAATTCTTTACTATATTTACTTATACTTTTAGTAAATAAGGATACATTTATTTATAGAGATTTCAATTCGAATCTTATAAAAGTTTCAAGGAATTCAAGAACACAGTTGAGAACAAACTTGATACGAAAGTCAATATTCTTCCATTAGATCTGGTGGAGAATATTTGAGTCAAGAGTTAGAGGACCTTCTCAAGAAGTGTGATCTTTTGTCACAAGGATTAAAAGATTTTGAGGGGTGAATAGGGATATTAATTTATTTACGCAATTGTAAACACAAGAAATTTAAATGCAACATGCTTTTAAGAATATTACATCAGAAACATGCAACAAATAATTGAAAATGAAGCAATCACAAAAGACAGGTTATTTATATTGTTTCCAGCTTGAAATGACATAGATCAACTACCTAATAATTTGCCAACTAGAATTTTTTAATGTATAATTAATTAACAATTCTATACCATATCAATTATAAATATCAATGTCTTTTTTGTATCAATACTAACAACCTTTCTAGTTGAAGGATAACTATTTCATTCTTTTTGGAACACCATAAGACCACCCTCTTGAGAAGATTGTACTCTCCTCATTTTACTACATATGCATACTTCTCATAGCAAGTAGCTTCATTTTTCAAAGTACTTTGGTCGTATCCTTCTCTCAATAAGTAGCACTAAAGATCCAAATCAAATAATCAAAAAGAATACAGAAAATGCAACTCTTCTCACAAAAATAACAAATGAGTCTCCTAATAAGAGAAGATCAACCCCACAAGGTTCAAGTAGAGTCATATATGGTTGAGTAAGACTCTAGAGAAATAATAAGAAGGATAGTTTAGATCGTAAATATGTGGATGCAAAAATGATTAGAATGGATAAAATTTCAATGAAGCTATTGTACCACCACCATGGTGTTAAGAAGGTGACTTAAGATTTTGAGAAGGGGATGAGTTGGATGTGCATGGCATTTCTTCCAGGCATTGGGGATTAATCTTATTAGGAGGGGATAGTTTTAAGGACATTAGCCCAGATTTCCTTTGATCGATCTTTATTAGCCCCTACTACATGAATTATGTGATTTGTTTGGCACTTTCAGAGATATTTAAATATTAAAATGCATGCCTTGACATTTTTCCTACATAAGTTTGAAATGACGGGGATATTATATACTTCAATTATAGTGATGGAAAGTTTTGGACGTTATAGACTAGAAATATATACACTAGTTTGCTTCAATATTGATTGCATAGACTGATGCAAGGAAATTACGCTTCTGAGGATCCTTTAGAGGGTTGCTTCTTGTTGTAGCCCTGAATGTTGTAGAACCATTGCGCTAGTGGCTGCATGGCATGTTCCACTAGAACTTGATACGTGCCATGAGCTTCCCACTATAGCTGTTTTAGGTAAGGTAGTGGGTTGCTTGGAGCCCTTCAGGACAAGAGGTATGTTTTTTAGGCCAAAGAGGGTGCTTCAGGAAGCATGTTTGAGTACTTTAGTTGTTGTGGGAGAACCCAAACTGGGCTATTTATTTTTTAAATTGCATTTTTCTTTCACCTTTTACTGTAAATAGACAATTACTTTGTTGCTATGGCTATTTTAGATCGCTCTTTAGCTATAGAATGTTGGTGAGTTTCAAGAGGGTGGTCCTGAAGAAGGAAGTTGTGTATGTTAGTGTATGTGGATGTTCTGGCTTGGTTTAGGAGTATTAAAGCATAGAATCATCTTCTCAAGCTATTTTAGAGTAAATCATGTAAATTCTTCCATATCTTCTCATGTTTTCTTATTGTTTTAATCTCTTAGTCCGTATTTGAAGAAGTTATTCAATTTCAATGATATGAATCTCTTTCTTTACATAAGACCTCATCTTTTCACATTTGTTGATCTAGTTAAGGGTAGAGCTAGCAAATACGGACAATTTTGGGGTTGTTTATTAAATCTAGGAGCTAGTATTTCGAGATTGATTCCTAAAGATCATGTTCTTTACATATGGTGAGTGATTTAAACTCTATCTAGTATTCTTTTTGATGCAATTCTAATATTCAAACACTAAATCTCCATAAATTCATGTTTTATGACTCATAGATGGAATTCTCATAGGGGTTTTGGCTATAGCTTGGAAAAGCTTGGGATTATCACCCTCTTTAGTGTTACTTGTGGTACTAAATGAAATTATGAACATTTTTTCTTACATGTTGCTTAGGTATATTGAACATTAAATGTATCTTGTCCTAAAATGTCTTGTTTAGGCATTTTCACTAACTTTGTTATATTAATCTAATACATTGGAATTTTGGATAGAATTTTGCATAATAATTTCTTAGTAACATTATAAGATATTACAATAGAATACCATGATTATAGTCCCTTATAATGATATTTTAGGGAAATCGGGCACATATATAGCCAGTGGAAATAAAAAAAAATGCCATTTCCCAAAACAGCAAGATCGTGCAGTAACAATGTATCTAGGAATGAAGATTTGTAAGGTTATACTTGGTCCTGGAGTAAGTTTAACGACACTACCCTTGAAACAATATGTTTCTTCATCATGCAGCAAGACTCTCCTTTAGTAACAGAAGTACTCGAACAGTCATCTCCCTTGATCTCCTGGTCTGGCCACCACAGATAGTGATTGACGTAGTTCTCCTAGCGTCAGAAATCTCCACTACAATAAATCATGTCTATACCAACACCCTTTCTCAGCATAATGTTTTTTAAGACAGTATAAATTGTATTTACCGGCACACATACATCGGCCACTGGAAAAAAGGAAAGCGTGCATGAAAAAGATGGGTCTTAGTTCCTCGCGCTCAGCCATCCCTAAATTTCCCCACTAGCCACCTTTTTCTCTCCCTACCATATTCTATTCCTCCATCTCAGCCTTTCTTTCCCGTACTCATTTTTCTCCGTCCCTCGACTTTTTTCATTATCGTCTGTCTACAATCAACGCAAAGATGGTTCATTCTTCCCTGTCTGCTTCATTGATTGCCACCATCCACTTCACCATTGTCGTATGTTCTGTACCATATTCTCATCAGTAACGTGATAGAAGAATCTTTTCCAATGTTTTGATACGAACATACATTCATTCAATAGTGGTCTTTACAGTGTACGAGACGGAGACATAGCCAACCGGTGAATCTTTTTTGCATTTGGTCATTGGTTTCCTTTGTTGTTCAGTAGTAGCGTAAACAAGTGAGTTTGTAAAAAAAAAAATTAGAAAAGCGAGTTTGTAAATTTACTACCCACTAAATCCTACTTGTTCTTTTTTTTACTTATCATAAAAATGACTACCAGATACATCTTGTAAATATCTTGATCGGGCATGTAAATCCCAAATCATTAAAACTTCTCTCTCTTTCTAGCATGGTATTCTGATCGTAAGGCGTGTTTCCGGTGATCAATACCGTAACTAATTCAAGGGCAAAACATGGTGGATGGTAGAGTGATAATTCTAGGTACAAACAGCCATTGTGAAATTTAGATTCCATTATATATACTTTACAGATTAAATCAAAACTAGCAACCTACGAAATTAGTATATCTCATAGTTATTTATCTTTGATGGACTGATAGTAGAACGAGATGATTGAGACATTTTATATATTTGAGAACAAGCATGTGTGGTATATACATCTCATCTTGACTCTAAGGAAATATTTTGAGGGTGCTTGGATGGTCGGGCTCGGTAAACTTCAATTAGGGATCTCAGTTTCCATTCCTATTGAGAGCTAATACTCATACATGGTACACGTTGGGCCAACAATGGGTCCAGAGGACAATATAATGGTACGATATTGTGTTTTTCTAAATTTCTCTCAAGCATGTCGAAATATTTTTTATTTTTAAATTTATGTTGATTTCGTACGTCAATGGCTAGGCATTATTTTAAATTTTGTTATGGTACTTGTTGTTCCAATATTTTCATTTTTGAGTACATTTAATGAGCTAAAATTTGCATCCACGAATAAAAGCATGAGATATATAATACTCAATAACGAACATCTAGTTAGATTATAAAGTTGGCATATATTGGTAGATGTATAGATGCATTATTTTCAAAATTTGATCTGTCATGTCTGATTATTAGCTTTGTATGAATGTGTGTTGCAACTTATATTATTTTGAGTTTCAAATATCCTTTTTTATGTGTTATATCAAATTTAAGAGGTTAATTAGTATGGTTTTTCTCATACATTGTAAATTTAATGTAAGTAGTCAATGACACATATTAAAAAATCTACAAAAGAACTGCATTGTGATATCACCCACTCATTGGAATAAATATCAAATTCTTATAGGTCTGCAATGGTAATGCACTCATATTGCCTAGTTTGTCTAATGTTTGAACTAGAAGTTGTTTTTTTGCTATAGTTGATGTATACTATTGTCATTTTGGTGAGTCGATGAAACAAAGTTAAATTATCCAGAATTGTATGATGATGGACCTACACTTATATTTTTCTATATGTAATGCTTGAAAACAAAGTGATAAATTGTGCATACACATGAGTTGATGAGAAATCATTTTGCCCCACGTTTTTATGTTTGAGAAAATTGATCTTCCTCCATAAATTTAGGATATTTTATTATAAATCAACTTTGGATATAATTATTGTGAATATTTTTTAGGATTAATGGTTTTAGGCATATTTCTTACCTAATGGAGGTGAACCATCCATTGTGTATTATATATTAGCTTTTAAACATCTTTATTATAAGTCATCTATCATGTTTACCACATATTTCATGTATATTGTTGTCAACATCATCTCCTACATCTATGTAGTAGGAAGTGCTTTGGATTGTGCAAATGTAAGTACTATTATTTTTTACAATTCACTACTAAAGCAACTCCACAGTTGGTTTACATATGCTTTTTATCTATATGAAACTTGTTTACGCTCTGTTGCAAATAGGTTGTCGTCCATCATTTTACAAGTTAGCATGATAGTGCTCTTTGTGCAACAATTTAACTAAGGTAAGATAGTGGTGAAATGTGGTTAGATACAAATTTTACAGTTTTTATGTGTGTATTTAATATCTTGAACAACATCTTTTTATGATATTTTGTTCCATGCTTGTACTCAACATACTATATTTTTTTTCTTAACGACTGAAATATTTCATGTGTGGATTGTTGTTGCAGAAAAGTGGAGGACAATCATGTTTTAACCATGATTACATATATGGCAAAAGGGACTTGAAGTGATGTACTGATTTGATAGGGTGATGTTATACATATCAAATGATGTAATTCAGTGAATTATTCACATCATATGTAAATGTAATTAGTTGAGATATGTGTTTGTTATTACGCAATAAGAGGCAAGGTCAATGTCCTCCTTTTGTAATTATTCACTTTTGATATTAAATATAATTTCCTATTCTTTCCCACAAATTTTGTCATATCCATATGATATAATTGTTAAAAGGCAATTCAAATTCTTATCATGAACAAAATTATTTTTCTTTCAAAGCTACCAATCAACAATTGATTTGTATGTTCTTCATAATTTTGTATCTTGCTCCAACCAATTGAATGATATGTTTGTAGTTGTATATCCTAGATATACTACAATCTAAAAATGCTAAGATATAGTGTCCTATGTTTCTTTGAACTGCTCAATTTCTATAAACATAATATGGTACTATATATTTCTCTCCATGTATCCAAACAACAGTTTTGTCAATGGCTATAGTATCTATACTGAAGCCTCCTAGATGCTAGTACAAAGGTTACAAGTTGGTTATTTTGGAGCCATTAGTACATATGTCGACGATCCTAGAATTTATGTCAGCATTTCAAAAGTGATAGCATAGAAGAAAAAATGACTGATAAAAGCTAACCCAACACACTTATACCAGTAGTCACAAGTGCTAGTATAGGCTGAAAAAATGTTGGTAAAGGGTTATGCCAACGTCAGTATAGTCATCATTTATTGGCCTCTAGTACAACCTATACCGGCATTTTCAGGCCTATACCATCATTTTATCGGTTACTGGTAGCCTGGTATAGGATCATATTGTTGTAGTGCTCCCACCTCTACATAAGTCCACATAGACCATCGCCCTACCAGAGCCAACAGGAAGGAGTTGTCCCTTTTGAACGTCAACATGTTAGGGCTGATTCGCTCTACTGCAATGGTCTCTCCCTTGTTATCCCTCCCTTTATTAGGTAGGACTTGCTCAGGATCTATATTGGTTACCATAAGTGGAGAGGAAAACAAATTGGCAGAGGCAATTGTTGTGTCTAGGAAGCATCCAGTACCCCTCTATTTATAGGAGATATTGGGTCAGGGCTCCCAATCATTGCAAGAGTTGAAAAGGCTGAGTTCACAATTTTTGTAGAACCTACACATGGAGAACCGGTCATTTCACACACCCAACTGGATGGTTGGTATGCGAGCCAGTCAGTTTGCTATATGAACCAGTCGATTCATGCAATTTCCTATTCTGAATTAAATTGGTAATCAATTCACAATTAATGCATAGCATGGCGTCATCATCAATCCTTGATTCAATCGAATTGGCAAACAAATCGGACGGTTCATCCCATGAACTGGTCGGTTGGGATACATGAACTGATCAATTCACTATGTGAGATGGCCGTCTCACTCCCTGCTTCAGTCATTGATCAGTCAATGTTGATTCCAATTGACCAACCACTCCAATTGATTGGTTCAACACTTTAACAGGTCAGTTCAGAGCACGTTAAGTCAAGTTTGAACCTCAGTTGTTTAATTGAATACATAAACACCTTTAGTAATCAAATTAAACATCATTCATGAATTTTAATCTTTAATCGAAGTGCATTCCTGTAACACCTGGGCCAACTGTCCAAGGTTCTAGTAGAGTTTCAGGAATGACGACTGACCCCACAAACCACCACTAGCCTTAACTACGCACTTTGTCCACACTGACGTGCAAGCCAGGATCAACTTCCCGACTGGTCATCCATCCTAGTACTACTCCAAGCTGATCATGCTTAACTATGGAGTTTTTTAGAGGTGGGCTCTCCGAAAAGGAGGTGCACCTTGGTGATATGGTTAGTCCAATCATTCCTTTTAAGATCATGTTATCCAAGGCCTCAAATCCTGGGATGTTATAATCTCCCCCACTTAGGATCTTGACGTCCTTGTTAAGGCTCAACTATAAGGCCTCATAATCTCTTCCTCATTTTAGTGCAGACCCACAATGGCACATGGACACCCCGCTCCCGATCACGGAATACGCAAGGGTGGCTACGTCAACCATGAACAACCCTTTCCTACATGCCTGGACCGTACGGCTCAAGACTGGCATGTCATGTCCATGTGGGCCCCACCTAGTAGAGGGGTTATGGCTCTGATACCATTTATAACACCTGGGCCCACTTCCCAAGGATCTAGTAGAGTTTCAGGAATGACGACTGGCCCCACAAACCACCATTAGCCTTAACTGCACACTTTGTCCACATTGACGCGTAAGCCAAGATCAACTTCCCGACTGGTCACCCATCCTAGTACTACTCCAAGCTGAGCATGCTTAACTATGGAGTTTTTTAGAGATGTGCTCCCCAAAAAGGAGGTGCACCTTGGTGATATGGGTAGTCCAATCATTCCTTTTAAGATCATGTTATCTGAGGCCTCAAATCCTGGGATGTTACAATTCCCCTCTATGTGACCCTATAGGTCTAGAATTCTATTGGGAATGAATGTTCATAACAAATTTATGATATCACAAGCAAAGAGCGACATCTAGCAACACATCATTGCTATCCAAGTAATTTTGAAAGTTGGAGAATAACTTTAACCTACAATCTGTCATTAGCGTTAACGCGATCGTATAGTTCTTTTGTCACTGATATCCATATTGAACTCAAGGCATGATAGTCATCTCAACGTTCAATCCATATTCTTTGAACTAGAGAAGACTATTTGAGATGTATGTGAGTTCACATATCACATATTAAATCACATGAGTACGGTTATATATTTCTCAGTATCTCTTATCAAGAGGCCCTAGATATCAATCTCATGTAGGAGGGACAAATCTCATCTACATCACTCACATTATATCCCCATGTGTGATAGTGCATCCGAGCACCACCTTTATGGAAACCCTCATTTAGGATCATGGTGGATGATGTAAAAATACATGAACAACATGTGATGAATCTTGTGACTTTCGGTCTAAGAACCACAATCACCATTTATCACTATGAGAGATGATTCTGACTATCATTCCATGGTCTCCATGTATCACTCTCATGGTGGGTATGTCTGATACATTGATGTCTAGCATGTACATGTGTACTTGACTTGATATCACATATCATGACTAATGAGATTCTTTCATCAGTCAACACACACTCTAGTCTTATGTAGTACTATTCTCTATTTTGCTTCCACAGTAATATCTGACTAGGGACATGACAAGAATGTATGTACTCTTATCATACATATGATCTCATCGTTCAAGTCCTCAACCTGAAGACATATGTCATAAAGTAACATCACTCTTTAGATATATACTATGTATGTGTCATCATCTCATGACTGATACAAACTTAATAGATACAATTACCTTTATTATTATCAAATCAAGTATCCAATGCCACACTCCAATCATCATATTATTTGCTCTCTAGGCATATATACCAACAGACCCCCACTTGCATTTAGAGACAATCACTCACAAATCTTATTACAAGTTATCTAAACATGTCCATCATGTTTTAGCTATGCAAGCGCTTGTATAGAGGTTATATTAATGTTTTTTTCAAGTCGGTATTTTATAAGTTTCACATCTTTTTCGTTGTATGACTACTCGTATGAGATGGAAGTGTCATAGTATACTATCTGAGATTCCTTTTCTAACCAGTAGCTCCATTATTGTCATTAGTATTTCTACTATATCATCTATGGTTGGAACCTTACACAAGTTCACCCATATGAACTTCTTGATCCATACAACATCCTCTGTTGTTCTCATAACATAGAGATACTCAACTTCTATTTGTAGATTTAAACAACTATCATTAGCTCAGAACCCTTTCCAGCTTATAGTTCTTGTTTAAGGTCAAACACAAATTTAGATTGTGATCAATAATTTTATTTGTCACTTCAGAAGCTTGCATCAGTGTGGCCCCTTACACCCAACTCTTTCTTATTACCATAAATAAGGAACCGATCCTTTTAGTGCTTCACAAGAAACTAAGGATGTTATTTATGGTAGACCAGTGACTCTCACTGGCATCTAACATATACCCTCTCATCATGTCCAATACACATGAGATTGCTAAATAGGTATATATATACTCTCATCATGTCCAATATATCCTCTCATCATGTCCAATATATATGAGATAATAGGATAAGTACATAGATTTGCATTCAAGATAGATCCAATTGTGAATGCATATGGCATTTATCCATGCATTCCTATTCTTCATAAGAACTGGGACACTAGGCTCCTGAGAGACTAACTCTATGGAACATGGATAAATTTTTCTCTAATTGAGTCTTACATGTTGAACCCCTTTAGCATCTTGTCAATATACTTTCTAGATCTATTTCTATAGACTTAATTCCTGTCACATAGGATGCTTCGCCTAAACCCTTCATATAGAAGGTATTTTCCTTGTGTGGTTTTAACATATGCAGGATTAAGGACATTATTCCCCATCATTGTGTAGAATATAAATATGCTCCCACTAAATCTTTTGTAATCCAAGATCTCATCTTAATTTTTGAGTCAAGTCAAACTCTTTGGTTGTCTTTTCAAACAGAAGATTCTAGCTCTGAGATGCTTGCTTCAATCCACAGATTGACCTTTGTAGCTTATAGACTTTATTTGCATTGTTGGATTTATAAAACCTTTAGGCTATATCACATGCACATCCTCATAAATATTACAATTAATGAAAACATTTTAAACATATATATGCCAAATCTCACAGTCATACTAAGATGCAACAACAAGCATGATCTGGATGGATTTAATCATGGTATCTGGGGAAGATTTCATCAAGTTCAACACCTTGAAATTGGTTTGAAACTCTTTACAACCAATCTACCCATCCATGTTGGTATTTTTACAAAGACCTAAATGCACCCTATGGTTTTATCCCTTTAGGTGGATCCAGCAAGGTCATACCTTGTTGGTTTACATGGAATATGTCTTTAATCTCATGGCCTCAAACAATTTCTCAGTCTCTAGTCCCTCAATAGCTTCTAAGTATGTTGTTGACTGATTATCTATGATCCAATTACTACCTTTTGAGCCACAAGATGTCATAATATTTCAAGCTTAAGGCATGTTCTAGAACTATGAGATTTTGTGCTACATAAGGAACTTGAGATTCCACAACAATTTGTGATTCTCCTTGTTCCTACTATACCTATTTAGGTTTAATGTTTTCTTATTTATCTCAAATATTTTGAGTTCTACTTTTACACCCGTTGATTCCTCTGGAAATAAGTTCCCTTTTAGGATTATAGACATCCTGATCAACAAACACTTTGTTGTCATATCGAGATAAGAGTAGTATTTTAACAAAATAACATTTATGTGATTTGTGGATAAAGGTTCTCAAGAAACTATTTTCTTTCATAATCTTTAAAATCACTATAAAAGACATAATTGGACACTTCCTAATCAATATCTCATATGGTGTTTTTTAAACCATTTTAGACCGTACATAGTTTTAGTGTAAATCATGTGCCTAAAAGAAATTGGAAGATCAGCTAGATTTTTATTGATAATTGCACCATGACTTAATAGGGCTTGATACCTTCTTTTTGGAACATCATTATGTTGCGGGTGGAGGTCATTGTGATACACTATCAAGGTCTCTCCAAAAGGTCCTCAAGCTCTTGGTTTAAAATATTTTAACATCGATCACATCGAAGTATCTGAATATATTTTT
>OY856414.1:246403000-246435500 GCA_963693085.1 Alisma plantago-aquatica | reverse complement strand
AAAACTCTTATAATTGCTGCTTTAACTCCTTCATTTCTGTTGGTGCCATTCTATATGGCACTTGCGCTATTGGTTGTGTACATGAAGAAAATTGATCTTAAAATGAATCTCTTAAGGAGGTGGAATGCTAGGAAATATCATTAGGAAAACATCCTCAAATTCTTGAAGTATGAGTAAATCATTGATAGTAGGACTTGTACCTTAGTATCAACCACATGAGATAGAAAAGTCTCACAACACCTTCCTTGTCAACCTCTCAACACCTTCCTATCTCCTTGTAAAATCCAAGTGACATCTTCCTTCCAAAACTCAACAACCTCAGACCTATATTCCAACACTACCTTGAAATTATCTTATCCGTCCATTCCAAAGATCACATTAAATTCATGCATCTCAATTGGCATAAGGTCAACTAGAATGATGTGTTCAGAGAAGACAAGAATACAAGATGGACACACCTTATGCTCAATTGTGGGTTTGACTTGTAACGACCCTGACCTGGGTTATGAGGTAACCCTATTTGTTTTGGCTAATTAAGTTGATTAGAATTTTAATATAATCCTCTAAGGTGCTTTGTTATCATGTGACACACTCATGTTTCAAGTTTGGTCCCGATTGAATGTTGTTTGAGAAATTTTCCTTTGTTTGGGACCAAAGTGCAATTTTCCCAAGTTGAGGGGCTATAATGCAAAATGTCACATGTTGAATGTGCCTTATATGTTATAGCATCATTATAGAGAGAATGATTCAAGGTGGTGGCTTGTGGAAAAGCCTAAATTCCAAGTTTGAAATTGTTTGAACAATGTTGGTACCTTATGCACCAATTTTGGTACAAATTGTAATTTACCCAAAATGTGGGGTTTATATGCAAACTACCACATATAGAATGACCCTACTTCCTCTATGTATCATTTAGAGGAGATATAATGAATGATACACCATGTTTGGATCAATAATGAATGATGATACTCTTGGTGATGAAATGACCAAGAAAAATGGTTGAATTTGGAAGCTTAACTTGAGTTGTATCAAGTTGAAAAGCTTATATATGAGTGCCTATCGGCCATGGAGCCCAAGGAGGTGTCTCATATCGTCTTGTGAGCTCTTTTAAAAGGCCATATCATGCAAAGCACCTCAAGGAGGCGAGGTGTGACGGCCAACAAGTTTTCTTAGAAAAAGTGTATCGGCTTGACATAAAATAGTGATTAAACCTAGATGACTTATCCAAATGGATAAGCAATGGACGAATTTTCATCTCTAGATGATCCTAAACTATTTTTCAATACAAGATAAATTATGATGCATGCATGTACACGTGTCACCCATGCATGACACGTGGCACCTACTAGCTCAAAATGTTGACACCTCATTTTTGCCTTTCTTCATGATCAGCAAGTATATATACCCCTAGTTTCACCCCTTGGTGAAATTTTGTGACCCTTACCACCCTCCTACCTTGTGGTATCATGCATGGGGCTCTTGTATTGTGCATGAAAGCAAGGGTATCGTGCATAGGCCCTTGGATATTTCCCATAGCAAAAGCATATCGGCCAAGTAGGTGAAATTGTCCATATAAGGTGATATCGGCCAATAGGGTGAGGAGTTGAGTGCCATATCATGCAAGTGAGTTCCATATCGTGCAAGTGAGTGCCATATCGTGCAAGACGGTTGGCATATCGTGCAAGGGCACAAGGGTATCGTGCATAGGCCTTGGGTATCGGCCATAGCAAGTGTATCGGCCATACCATGTTGATATTGTCCATAGCAAGTTGATATCGGCCAATTGAAGTGATTTTGGCCACAAGTGAGGGGGTATCGGCCACAAGCAAGGTTGTGTCGTCCAAGAGGAAGTCCATATCGCCCAAGAGTGGTGGGGTGTCGGCCAAGGAGCTAAGGAACTCAAAACTTAACCCTAAGGTGAGGCAATAATCATCTTCAACATTGGATTGAAGCATGAATTTAGGGTTTTGATCTTCTTTTCTTTTCTTCTTCACCAATTGCTTATCCATGGTGATTCCTTGTATATGAAGGAGTTGTGAACGAGCCTTGGACCTTTGATAAAGTCATCTTCAATCTTAGGAACATGGAGCTTTGGAGCTTGAAGCTTTGAAGTGATTCTTAAGGGGGGTTGTACAACTTGAACTCAACCATGTTATTATTCTTCAACTAAATTGTTCTAATTAGTGAAATACTTTTAATTCCGAAATTTCCTGAAATAGTTGATGCAATTATAAGTTATAGTAGTTTCTTGGACCTGTTTCCATGAACTATAACAGTTAGAACAAAGGTCTATAGCTTGAAGATGATGGTATCACCTTATAAAAGTGATATCGGGTGTAAGCACACAAGAAAGCACTTTTAACCCGATATGATGAGGCACCTACTTCACTTGAACGATATGGATATGAATGAATACTTTGTAGCACGATATGGGGGTGTAGTATACACCTCTTGCACGATAGGGAGTCAAGTATAGACTCCATACATGATACAAGGTCAATTGTATACTTGTAAATTGACAAGAAACCCTAAATTGGGTAACCCGATATAAGTGAAGTATACAAGTGCTATTGCAGGACATGGTTGCATGACATGGTTGCATGACATAGTTGCATGGAATGGTTGCACGATAGGGTTTCATGATACACAACCCTAGATGATATGGTAACCCTAGCCCATCATGGCTAACCCTAGATGGTGATTAGCCCGATAGGGTGATTGAATGTACTTTCTAGCCCAACATGGTGATGGGTTGATACCTCACAAGTATCATGGGAGACACATACATATACCTTTTGTCCAATATGAGGTCAAGAAGGTACATCATGCCCGATATGGAGACAAGTGCAAATCCTAACCCGATATGGTGAGTATTCATACACCTCCAACCCGATACAGTGGTATCTAGACACCTACAACTCGATATGGTGAACACATGTATATGATTTAACCCTATATACAATGAGAGTAAGACACTCTTAGGAGTGATTTGTGTAGCACCAAGTAATGGTACGGCAAATACCTTGATAGGTGAAGCACCCAGAGTGGTTGTTAATGGACAACCTCATACCAATAATGCCTTAACCTAAGATGAGTCCATATCATTAATGATGGTTGAATAATTCAATTGTGTTACTTATGACCAATACATTACATGATAAATGTGATGAGCTAGTGCATAAAGTATTAGGATGGGAAATACCCTAATACAAGATAAGTTGATGAACTTAAGTAAAGATAAAAGTGATGAGGGAAGTGATATATCAAGACATGATAAATATCACATCCAGCACTTCAAGGTTGATGCACCTTAAATCCAATATACTTGGATGAGTAACACATGAAGTGTGTCATGTCAATTGTTACATTGAGATGTAATGAGATTAATGTGCTTTGATAAGTGTAGGCTAACATACCTTGAGAAAGGGTTTAGCCTAGTTAATAAAGTATGATGTAATCATTCTCTGGTAAGGATGAGAGAGAAACTCATACCTTGTGTTGATGATCATTTAATGATAAATGATGAGAATAAATAAGTATGATTGAGTACTTATGATATCAATGTTTGCTCCTAGATGTGTGGAGCAATGAATTAGGGTCTGGATCAATAAAATGAACATGAAACCCTAATCGGTTATAAAAGGAAAATCCTAACCCTAATGATGGGAAGGTTGTATTTCTCTTATTGCATAAGCCTTGTAAGGCGTGTTAAATACTTACATAACAAGTATCATGTGAATAAGTTGTTGCCTAGTGAGAGGTGACAAGATGTGAATGGCCTTGTGAGCCATGTGAATAAGTTGTTGCCTAGTGAGAGGTGACAAGATGTGAATGGCCTGGTGAGCCATGTGAATAAGTTGTTGCCTAGTGAGAGGTGACAAGATGTGAATGGCCTTGTGAGCCATGAGAATACTTGTACAACAAGTGAAATGAATACCTTGGTCTGAGGACCTAGCGGTAATGGTTACCTGTTATAGAGGTAACAATGTTATGTGACGATCTAAGGGTTTGAATATCCATATCCAGCAATCATGATAATGATTATGTGAAGGGATGAGAATTCCCAGTAATGTGATAAGGGACTGAGATCCCAAGTATCATGTGTTTTAAAGATTTGAAAAGTACGTGATAGATGTATTATACCTTTCTTTGTAGCATTTGTCATAATAATTCATGTGTGAAAACTTGACTGATGCTAAAAGAATATGGTAATGCACTTAATTAATCAAGTGGAATTTTATCATGTAGTGCCCTGGCCATAGATCCATCATTGTCAGCAGATGGTGATGGTGAAATGGGTTCTCCTACGGGTTAATCCGGAGCGCATATTGTTGAATATGCGGGGTTGCTCCTAGCCACAAATAGGAAGGTTAGAGTACAACTTCGGTTGTAGAATCCAGAGCATGGTTTTAGGCCCGTGGCTCATTGTGATAAGAGCATGGTGAATAGGACCATGGCTCAGTGTGGTAGAGCATGAATGTGTTCAAGGCTCAGGGAGCACGGTGAACTGGCCCGTGGCTCGACTTTCTAGCGTCGACACCTGTACCAAGGTGGGCTAGGCAGAGGGTAGCCTGACCCTGTGTGACTGAGGTCACTTAAGAAAGAGACTGCGGTCCTGCTTGTTTTCTCGCACTGACTGAGACGGGTGAGGTCATGGAGTCCGACTCTTCCATGGACCTTGTATGGTAACGATTTTGACTTCGCAATGGTCGGTTGGATTTGAGCGGTATGGCTCACTTCCTCAGGGCATAAGTGTGATTGTAAAATGTAGTCAGCCGTGTAGCATATCTGCTTAAGGATTGAATATGGAAAACATTGTTGGATGCGCAATATAGTTATGCATTCTAGTTGATAGATGTTATTTATGTTTCTTTACATTCCTTGCAAAGAAGATAGATGATTTACAACTCTACCATGGGTAGATGCAATGTTCTCCTTATGAAAGGAGATTACTTCATTTTGTTCATATAATGAATTATCCTTCTTATTAATATAAAAAGAACCTCTGCTCAGTTTATAAATGCTTAATCTGTGATAATAATATGGTCGGCGGAGAGTTATATCTCTCACTGGGACAATTACAATTGTCTCACCCCCGTGGGACCCAAATTTTTAGGTGGACGTGCACGAGGAGGTGAAGACCTTTTTGCAAAGAAAGAACAACAGTTGAGGCAGCAGTGATAGCTCAGGTTGAGTGTACTGTCAGTCATCTCTTATAGATATGAGTCTTATGTGTCGTCTCTGTACTCTCAGGTCCTTGGAGTTGGTTCGTACTATTTTTATAATCAATAAGAGATTTTGGCTTACGCGCCTCGAGGTTTTATGTTTCTCATGTATAGTTTGGTAAAGCAACTGTTATATGTTATTCTTGAGGTGAGATGTACCGGATAAGTACAATGTGAATAATGATGTATATAAAGTTTTGGACCTTTCAGTAAGAGTTTTTTTTGGAATGGATCTCTTTGAAAAATGGTTTTAATTTTTAGTGATTTTCGTTGATCTGTTGTTTATGTTTAATTCCGCTTAATTAGTAACGATTTGATCGACTATCGTTATCATTTTGGTATCAGAGCTTAAGGTTCGTTGAGTCTATAGAGACATAGGACTAAGGTGTTGAGTCTATGTTAGTGTCCTCCAGTATAGCCTATAGTGACTTCTGCTTATGCAAGAGTATAGGGTAAAGTTTATAAATGACTGGGGAACACGAGGAACACATTGCTAAGGGCAATGTTGTTGCACCAGGAGAAGGTGCAAGGGATCAGGCAAGAGAAGAACAAGTGCCTGAGAATTCCCATCTTGACCTGACCAGGATAGAGAATCCTTTGCTTATGCTCTTGTTGGGTAGGTTAGGATAACAGTGATGCATATAGTAGACTGGATACTAGCATTACAACCTAGGTTACCAGTCCTTAATACAGAAATTTTGGGCTTTGAAAGGGTTTCTGAATGACATAGTCATGTTGGAACAGTGGAAAATGTGGGAAGGATTAGCATATGGCAAGAAAATAGACTCTACCATAAGTATAGACAGATAGTATACATGCGATGGTAATGCCCAAGATGGGGAAATAAGTTGAGAAATAAGGAAAGGTCTCTACAATTCAAGAGACATGTGCCTAGTTGTTCTAAAAAGACAAAGTTTTTGGTGCCATCAGTGCAATAAATGCCTAGTGTACCAGGGCAGTAGTCACTAAGTAAAGGCAAAGGTTCTAACTTTCCACCTGTAAGAACTCATGGCTTAGCTTATACATCGGTGATGAGACTGATAAGACCATGGTATGAAAACAAGACATGTTATGGATATAGACATGTTGAGCATACTAAACTCTTTTTTTTTAAAGAAGGGAGGAAATGACTCAACAGCCGAGGAAGGCTCGGTAGGGCATACAAAAGTTACATCCCAATAGTGTAAAAAGGTAATAGTAACAACATGAAACAACTAGACTCTATGGGTTGAGTCAACCTAAAGCGGTGGATGACCGCGAGGGGTAACAATCAGATAGAGCTTTTTCATTTTGATATGACTTCTTTTGATGTTACCTAATAATCCTAAAAAGGATTGCTGTTATGAACTTCCCTATTGATTGTCCTATGGGGGCATAGGGAAGAAATGATGAGAACTAGAATTTATATTATGTTCAGTATTCTTTTAAATGCTTTATAATTGCCCTTATTTGTGTGAAAGAGGATGAGGTATATATGTGGTGCCTGGAGAAAATCTAGGAATGTTATATCATGTGTTTATAATGATATGAAAAGCAAGGAACATGATAGTAAACAAAGTGCATACTACCTAATCTCAGTACTTATATACCCTATCCAAGTATATAATTATTGGAGATAGGGCAAGTATGGAACTCTTAGATTGTTATCTTTCTGATTACTCTGATCAAGTAGTCATTCTGAGACAATCTAGTGAGTATAACTAAATTGGAAATATGGTATGGACATGTATATCACATCTAAGTGCAATAAAGTGGAATCTGAGATGATCTCAGATCAATGTGTATGTATGAGGAAATGAAAAGTATAATCCTCATGATAAGAGAATGAGAACAAGGGAGATGATCCATGTTACATAAAGCATGTGTGAATAGTAAAGATCTTTTCCCATGATGTGGAAATAGGAAATGTGATAAAATCACAAAATGCTCATGAACATGTTAGACAATAACAAAGAAATGAATATGTTCCTTTATGTTCTTTCCCTTCAGGGACATGACACTTGATGTGCATAAGTTAAAAATGTTCAATTGATGGATACTTAGAAAAGTATCAGTTTGTCTTGGACTTTGGTCCCAAGATAAAGATATGTGTAACAAGTAATGTCCCAAGATGAAAGAAAGATGAAGATGTGATGAGTTTTTGACACATGTGATAGATATCAAAGTAAGGAATCTTGGTATCTAATAAGTGTCAGGTGGTATGAGAAAGTGAAAACATAAACTCCTAATCAAATGATTTATGTTGGTTGCCTGGGATGGCCAACTGTGAAATCAGTCTAGTTACATGAAATAGTATGGACATCATATGTTAGGGGTTTATGCTCTGCATAAACATAACATTGATGAGAATGATTTACTTGAAGAAATAATTGTAAAAATATTACAATAAAAGTTTGTCAAATGATATTAACAAACAACCTCTATCTGAGTGAGAAAAGTGTTACCTGACCCAGAATTAACTACACAGTCGACAATGAAAAGACAGTGAAGCATGTATCCTATGTGTTTGATTCCGTGGGATTTTTGTGTAAAAGAACTTTGTATTGATCAAATTTCTATGGTGTCTCCATAACAATGAGATGTTATGTGGATACATGATGATATAACGAATGAAAAATATTTGTCTTCTTTTATCTGAGATTTCGGGGACGAAATCCTTATTAGGGGTTTATAACTTGTAACGTCCCTGACCTGGGTTATGAGGTAACCCTATTTGTTTTGGCTAATTAAGTTGATTAGAACTTTAATATAATCCTCTAAGGTGCTTTGTTATCATGTGACACACTCATGTTTCAAGTTTGGTCCCGATTGAATGTTGTTTGAGCAATTTTCCTTTGTTTTGGACCAAAGTGCAATTTGCCCAAGTTGAGGGGTTATAATGCAAAATGTCACATGTTGAATGTGCCTTATATGTTTTAGTATCATTATAGAGAGAATTATGCAAGGTGGTGGCTTTTGGAAAGCCTAAATTCCAAGTTTGAACTTGTTTGAACAATGTTGGTACCTTGTGCACTAATTTTGGTACAAATTGTAATTTACCCAAAATGTGGGGTTTATATGCAAACTACCACATCTATAATGACCCTACTTCCTCTATGTATCATTTAGAGGAGATATAATTAATGAGACACCATGTTTGGATCAATTATGAATGATGATACTCTTGGTGATGAAATGACCAAGAAAAATGGTTGAATTTGGAAGCTTAACTTGAGTTGTATCAAGTTGAAAAGCTTATATATGAGTGCCTATCGGCCATGGAGCCAAAGGAGGTGTCTCATATCGTCTTTTGAGCTCTTGGAAAAGGCCATATCATGCAAAGCACCTCAAGGAGGTGAGGTGTGACGGCCAACAAGTTTTCTTAGAAAAAGTGTATTGGCTTGACATAAAATAGTGATTAAACCTAGATGACTTATCCAAATGGATAAGCAATGGACGAATTTGCATCTCTAGATGATCCTCAACTGTTTTGCAAGACAAGATAAATGATGATGCATGCATGGACACGTGTCACCCATGCATGACACGTGGCACATACTATCTCAAAATGTTGACACCTCATTTTTGCCTTTCTTCATGATCAGCAAGTATATATACCCCTAGTTTCACCCCTTGGTGCAATTTTGTGACCCTTACCACCCTCCTACCTTGTCTATCGTGCATG
This sequence comes from Alisma plantago-aquatica, assembly GCA_963693085.1. Taxonomy (NCBI): domain Eukaryota; kingdom Viridiplantae; phylum Streptophyta; class Magnoliopsida; order Alismatales; family Alismataceae; genus Alisma; species Alisma plantago-aquatica. The sequence goes on along the minus strand of OY856414.1, from coordinate 246,426,611 downwards.
GGACTCTTTTATCGTGCAGGAAAGCAAGGGTATCGTGCATAGGCCCTTGGATATTGCCCATAGAAAAAGCATATCGGCCAAGTAGAAGAAATTGGCCATATAAGGTGATATTCGCCAATAGGGTGAAGAGTTGAGTGCCATATCGTGCAAGTGAGTGCCATATCATGAAAGTGAGTGTCATATTGTGCCAGAGGGTTGGCATATCGTGAAAGGGCACAAGGGTATCGTGCATAGGCCTTGGGTATCGGCCATAGCAAGTGTATCGGCCATACCATGTTGATATTGTCCATAGCAAGTTGATATCGGCCAATTGAAGTGATTTTGGCCACAAGTGAGGGGGTATCGGCCACAAGAAAGGTTGTGTCGGCCAAGAGGAAGTCCATATCGCCCAAGAGTGGTGGGGTGTCGGCCAAGGAGCTAAGGAACTCAAAACTTAACCCTAAGGTGAGGCAATAATCATCTTCAACATTGGATTGAAGCATGAATTTAAGGTTTTGATCTTCTTTTCTTTTCTTCTTCACCAATTGCTTATCCATGGTGATTCCTTGTATATGAAGGAGTTTTTAATGAGCCTTGGACCTTTGATAAAGTCATCTTCAACCTTAGGAACATGGAGCTTTGGAGCTTGAAGCTTTGAAGTGATTCTTAAGGCAGGTTTTATAACTTGAACTCAACCATGTTATTATTCTTCACCTAAATTGTTATAATTAGTGAAATACTTTTAATTCCGAAATTTCCTGAAATAGTTGATGAAATTATGAGTTATAGTAGTTTCTTGTACCTGTTTCCATGAACTATAATAGTTAGAACAAAGGTCTAGAGCTTGAAGATGATGGTATCACCTTATAAAAGTGATATCAGGTGTAAGCACACAAGAAAGCACTTTTAACCTGATATGATGATGCACCTACTTCACTTGAACGATATGGATGTGAATGAATACTTTGTTGAACGATATGGGGTGTAGTATACACCTCTTGCACGATGGGGAGTCAAGTATAGACTCCATACACGATACAAGGTCAATTGTATACTTATAAATTGACAAGAAACCCTAAATTGGGTAACCTGATATAAGTGAAGTATACGAGTGCTATTGGAGAACATGGTTGCATGACATGGTTGCATGACATAGTTGCATGACATGGTTGCACTATAGGGTTGCACGATACACAACCCTATACGATATGGTAACCCTAGCCCGTCATGACTAACCCTAGATGGTGACTATCCCGATAGGGTGATTAAATGTACTTCTAGCCCGACATGGTGATGGGTTGATACCTCACAAGTATCATGGGAGACACATACATATACCTTGTGTCCGATATCAGTTCATGAAGGTACCTCATGCCCGATTTGGAGACAAGTGCAAATCCTAACCCAATATGGTGATTATTCATACACCTCCAACCTGATACAGTGGTATCTAGACACCTACAACCCGATATGGTGAACACATGTATATGATTTAACCCTATATACCGTGAGAGTAAGACACTCTTAGGAGTGATTTGTGTAGCACCAAGTAATGGTATGGCTATTACCTTGATATGTGAAGCACCCAGAGTGGTTGTTAATGGACAACCTTATACCAATAATGCCTTAACCCGAGATGAGTCCATATCATTAATGATGGTTGAATAATTCAATTGTGTGACTTATGACCAATACATTACATGATAAATGTGATGAGCTAGTGCATAAAGTATTAGGATGGGAAATACCCTAATACAAGATAAGTTGATGAACTTAAGTAAAGCTAAAAGTGATGAGGGAAGTGATATATCAAGACATGATAGATATCACATCCAGCACTTCAAGGTTGATGCACCTTAAATCCAATATACTTGGATGAGTAACACATTAAGTGTGTCATGTCAATTGTTACATTGAGATGTAATGAGATTAATGTGCTTTGATAAGTGTAGGCTAACATACCTTGAAAAAGGGTTTAGCCTAGTTAATAAAGTATGATGTAATCATTCTCTGGTAAGGATGAGAGAGAAACTCATACCTTGTGTTGATGATCATTTAATGATAAATGATGAGAATAAATAAGTATGATTGAATACTTATGATATCAATGTTTGCTCCTAGATGTGTGGAGCAATGAATTAGGGTCTGGATCAATAAAATGAACATGAAACCCTAATCGGTTATAAAAGGAAAATCCTAACCCTAATGATGGGAAGGTTGTATTTCTCTTATTGGATAAGCCTTGTAAGTCATGTTAAATACTTACATAACAAGTATCATGTGAATAAGTTGTTGCCTAGTGAGAGGTGACAAGATGTGAATGGCCTTGTGAGCCATGTGAATAAGTTGTTGCCTAGTGAGAGGTGACAAGATGTGAATGGCCTTGTGAGCCATGTGAATAAGTTGTTGCCTAGTGAGAGGTGACAAGATGTGAATGGCCTTGTGAGCTATGAGAATACTTGTAAAACAAGTGAAATGAATACCTTGGTCTGAGGACCTAGCGGTAATGGTTACCTGTTATAGAGGTAACAATGTTATGTGACGATCTAAGGGTTTGAATACCCATATACAGCAATCATGATAATGATTATGTGAAGGGATGAGAATTCCCAGTAATGTGATAAGGGACTGAGATCCCAAGTATCATGTTTTTTAAAGATTTGAAAAGTACGTCATGTGTGAAAACTTGACTGATGCTAAAAGAATATGGTAATGCACTTAATTAATCAAGTGGAATTTTATCATGTAGTGCCCTGGCCATAGATCCATCATCGTCAGCAGATGGTGATGGTGAAACGGGTTCTCCTACGGGTTAATCCAGAGCACATATTGTTGAATATGCGGGGTTGCTCCTAGCCATAAATAGGAAGGTTAGAGTACAACTTCGGTTGTAGACTCCAAAGCACGGTTTTAGGTCCATGGCTCAGTGTGATAAGAGCATGGTGAATAGGCCCATGGCTCAGTGTGATAGAGCATGAATGCGTTCATGGCTCAGGGAGCATGGTGAATAGGCCCATGGCTTAGTGTGATAGAGCATGAATGCGTTCATGGCTCAGGGAGCACGGTGAACTGACCCGTGGCTCGATTTTCTAGCGCCGACACCTGTACCAAGGTGGGCTAGGCAGAGGGTAGCCTGACCCTATGTGACTGAGGTCACTTAAGCAAGAGACTGCGGTCCTGTTTGTTTTCTCACACTGACCGAGACAGGTGAGGCCATGGAGTCCGGCTCTTCCACAGACCTTGTATGGTACCGATTTCGACTTCGCAATGGTCGGTTGGATTTGAGCGGTACGGCTCACTTCCTCAGGGCATAAGTGTGATTGTAAAATGTAATCAGCCGTGTAGCATATCTGCTTAAAGATCAAATATGGAAAACATTGCTTGATGCGCAATATAGTTATGCATTCTAGTTGATAGATGTTATTTATGTTTCTTTACATTCCTTGCAAAGTAGATAGATGATTTACAACTCTACCATGGGTAGATGCAATGTTCTCCTTATGAAAGGAGATTACTTCATTTTGTTCATATAATGAATTAATCTGCTTGTTAATATAAAAAGAACATCTGCTCAATTTATAAATGCTTAATCTGTGATAATAATATGGTCAGTGGAGAGTTATATCTCTCGCTGGGACAATTACAATTGTCTCACCCCCGTGGGACCCAAATTTTTAGGTGGATGTGCACGAGGAGGTGAAGACCTTTTTGCAGAGGAAGAACAACAGCTGAGGCAGTAGTGACAGCTCAGGTTGAGTGTACTGTCTGTCATCTCTTATAGATATGAGTCCTATGTGTCGTCTCTGTACTCTCAGGTCCTTGGAGTTGGTTCGTACTGATTTTATGATCAATAAGATATTTTGGATTACGTGCCTCGAGGTTTTATGTTGCTCATGTATAGTTTGGTAAAGGAACTTTTATATGTTATTCTCGAGGTGAGATGTACCAGATAAGTACAATGTGAATAATGATGTATATAAAGTTTTGGACCTTTCTGTAAGAGTTTTTTTTTAATGGATCTCTTTGAAAAATGGTTTTGATTTTTAATGATTTTTGTTAATCTGTTGTTTATGTTTAATTCCGCTTAATTAGTAACGATTTGATTGTCGGTCGTCTCATGACTATTATTGTATTAATAAAGACAGGTTAGGATCGATGACTAACATGTAGATTATAGTGTAAAATCACCTCTCATGTGATCAATAAGTGGGTGGCACTCAGATCAACCAAAATAGATTTGTATGTAGAAGCAGATAATTTAGAACCAAAAAGTTAAATCTAACCTGTGACAACCTGAGGGTTGCCAACACCCTTGGGTTGGGTTATCACATAGAAACATATTGTATTTTGTGGTCTTCCTCTTCCTTGACCTCTCTGATGGATCCAAATGATCCATCTTGGAAACTCTACCCATGTTGTCTATCATTATCGTCATTGTACTACTTTGGGTTCTACTGGATCCACCCCCGAGATTAAGAAATCTTCTGGTTTAGTCAGGGGCAGAACATCCTCACATGCCCTGGTTGGTGGAAGTAATAACACTTTTTGTGTGGAAAGCCTATGGCCCCAATGGTCTCGTCACAAATGCAGATCTACAACTATATCCGCATACATTGGTAGTCCTCTCGCACAACCTCTATTGGATGACCATTCTGATGGTTGTTGCATATTTGACATTGTTGTTCTCTATTGTGATTGCTAATATTGTAGCCTTGAGGGCCCAAAAAACCTTTGTTTTTTGGATTCTCCTGAGAGATATGCATAATATTATGTCAGCTTCCTCTTAGCATTGTTGTCATGGATGCCAATCGAGATCCTCTCAATCCTCCTCACTGACTCCACAAAGTTGAAAAACTTCTCGTGTGACTCCAAAGTCGACTCCAACCTCGCGAACTCAACATTCAACCCCTTCTCAAATCATCGAACGTTTTCTTTGGTTGGTGACATGTGTGGACAAAACTACAACAACTCTACAAAACAAGCTTCATACATTCATCATCATTTTCCTGTCGACCTACACAAACTACATAATTTCTCATCTAGATAGGAAAATAAGAAGTACTTACTCACAAACTCTCTCATGAACTCTGTCCAAGAGATGACTTCCCCCTACCTCTTCTCCTCCTTGATGGCCCACCAATTCCAGCATTCCCTTTCAACAAAAGATGGCATGTTTCACCTTATCCTCATTTACTATGTCCAGTAGTCACAATGCCTTCTCAAGATCCATAATCCATAGATCTACATCATTTGGGTCATTTTCAACTGGGTAATTTATGCCTCCTAGTTGTTTAAGTCATTCAAATTTCATGTTGGAATTGGTTGGCTTGACATTCAAGGTATGATAGTTTCCTTCCAGAGATGGGATTGTGCCCACAAACTAGGTGAAAGCATACAACATCTATTTGAACATGGCCTAGAAGGTCGATGAATGGGCACTATTAAGTCAATAGGTGTCGCCTCATGATGCTTGGACTACTCAGGCTCAAGTATCCTCTCCCCATGAGTACGTCATCTCCCCACACCACCTAGATGAACATAATTACTTTCCACATGTTATTTGTGATGTCCAACCATATTTGTATAACCATAACCAATGTTTATATTTAGTGGACTCATAATAATAAAAATAGCAACCTAATCCTATGTCCCTGTAGACTCGGTGAACCTAGGCTTTGATACTACAAACTTATGACAAACCCATCACCATAAGAGCAATATTACTCAAAATAAAACCAAAATTAAAATCACAAACATCAATATCCACATAACATGCATAGAGATCATGGGAAAGAAATACGCCAATCACCACACATAACTTAGTATATCACATGGTCCATGCAAGATTTCATCAGTACATATTACTAGTTCTTACAATTTACAATCCTTTACTTCACAAACATTCTAAGATCCATGCTCACGATATCTCAAAAAAACTAAATCAAATTAAGGATTACATATGTGGCATTAGTATAGAACATACATGGACAATCCTACCACTCATATAAACACAGCTCTAGAGGCCATGCAGATATGGAAAAATCGCAAGCTTGGAAATAGAGACATCAAAACATTGCTGCCTAGACCTGAGAGTATAGGGACAAATTTAGGAATCCATCCATGTATGTTTTATTTCTGGTGGATGTCACACAAATGTCACCTACCTCCGAGATACCTTCACGCAGACATCCCCTACCTCCTATACTAAGGTTGGTTTCATCCTTGTAGATCTTCTCCACCACTGTCGAGATAGTTCTAAAAGGTGTACAAAAATCATGGGGTGAGACGCTAATCCCAACATTATGATATAGCATTTGAGACATCTATTAAATACCTAGATAAAAAACATTTAAATGAATGTAGCTATAATTTTGATATTTGAAATTATCAGTGTACTTGAAGGTACATGCTTAGCCAACCACTTTGGCATCATGACCAACCTGCAAGGATGTTAGACAATGTATAAATTTCTATCATATAAATAGAGTTATCATTCCAAGAGCACATCAAATTTTGATGCCAAATAAAACTAAACAATTATGCTATTTAGTTTGAGTGTATTTTATATGCCCTAAGGTGATTATGGTGTACCATTCAATATGATAGCTAGATGTGTTGAGGCATGTATGTCACACCTTTATTTGTGTTGAGGCTTTCCACATGACTCAATTCTATAAGGGTAATGGAGGCAAATAGATCCTCTTGGAAGCCATAAGTTGTGGTACCACTAGGTACTCATAATCGGATAAGGAAAAAGTATATTTAGAACCTTTCTTTTCCCAAAACAAACCACTTCTATGTATTTTAGCAGCATAATAGTCACAAATTTGTTTAAAAGTGTGTACTTAGGATGTACATTACATAGGATTAGCATATGGTTAACAACCTACAGGCATGCATGTCATACTATAATCATAGAAGTAGGGATAACTTTTGCAGTCATACAAAGTTGACATTACACTAACAAGTAACAAACATCCATCTTATAATGTAAAAGGGGTATTTGGGTATGTAACCCCAACATGCAAATCTTATACTCACTGGATTAAGTTCAAGGTGTACAAATTCATCATCTTTTAGCACTTTGAAGATATATAATAGCAAGATCATGACATGCAAGCACATAGAAGACAATAAAATGAGTCAAAGGTTATATCACTTACCTCACAAGAGCATAATCAAGTCCCCTCACAAAGACTTATGGTGAAGCTCCAAGCTTCGCAACAAACTCTTGAATTGTTGGAAAACTCTCCAAGATATGAGATCCTTCCCTACTAACACACTCCAGCCATCAATCCACGTCCTAGAAGTAACTAAGAAAGGAGAAAGAAGGTATAACATGTGTAATACGCAACCAAAACCATAGAGAAAAATCACCTAGAAACATCAAATGGAATCAAGAAGATGAAATGTCATCAATAGATCATAAGATCAGGGTTTTGCTTACTCGAATCTAGTCTCAGAAGCCACTATATGGCTCCTTGTGCATCACTAGAGAGGAAAACAAAGGTAGATGGTCTCAAAGCTTGATATCAATGAAAGAAAAAATCTCATTTGTTGTTGTTAATTGATTGCATCTGGCTCTACCACAGCATTTCAAGGTTTAGTTCGCACAAGTGAGGCGAGAAGGGAAGACATGGGGTATATATAGCTCCCAAATAGAGATAAAATGTGATCAAACTTTCATGTCAACAATTAAGATACTTGTACCTTCCTCTATATGTTGTCTCTTTGATAGATGAACTTGACGCTCCATCGGTATACACAGCTAGAAGATCCATTTGTAAACACAAGCATGAATCTCATTGGTCTCTATTGTTGGTTCAATCCCTTAAAAAACCATTCGAAAACATGACTCTTAATCATCATTAGTAGAGAGTACTTACAAAATCATCAGTACATGGTGCATGTTTTTCATCGGTACTCAATCGCTAACAACTCATCATTGAGCTAACTAGTTGTTTCATCGATATACAATTGATAGAAACATAGAAGGTCAAAAGGTTGGACACATCCATTGGTCCATGACAGAGAAACACCATCAACCAACAAAAAGTCATATGTACACAAACCAACAAGAACATGCAAGACTCTCATTGGTCCTCAACCGATAAAACATCAAGAAGACTTCCATTGGTTCTTTACCTATGAAACTACCAACCTTATCCATCATGTCTCAATCAATGAAAGGGAAGAAAGGCTTGATAATGTCAGATAAGTGCATCCACCAAGTTCAACTAGAGAGAGATAAGGAAAAGAAAACACACTATGTACAAATTTCAAGGAAATCTCAACCATGGGTGATTGTATATAAGCCCTCAAGCAAGGAACATACCAACTAAGAACCCTAAAAACATATCAACAATCATCTAGATAAATGATAAAGAAAATTAAAGATGATTAAGGGGTTAGGCTAGGTCAGGGATCTTATAACACATGCATTGGAGTTACATATCTTTATTACAATATTGATTACATAATAGTGATAAAGTTTCAAATGAACATGTAAAACAACTTCCACTCTTAATCTTCCTCACAACAATCACAACTTCATTCATGCATCTTTGTTGTATCCGAACCTAAAACATCAATTAGGGGAAAAAGTTAGCACAAGTGTGTTGAGTATGTGCATAAAAGATATAGCTACTAGAAAAGAAGCATAATAGTTAAATAGAGGATTATATCTTGGTAGTAAATATAACAAGATTATATCATTAGTTTCTTCATCAGAATACATATTTCATGTATTATTTGTATTATACTTTCAATATATGTTGGCCACTCAACCTCAACACCAAATTAGAGGAAGGGATGGGCCCTAGATACCACTTGACCTCATCACCCCACCACGAGAAGGAAAAGGCCTCCAAATATAGATACCAAATGACCCAATACCTAAAATGTGAAGAGAAAGGGATCTATATAATGTCAAGATAATAATATGTGATTCCAAACTTTGTGGTGGTCCAACTTCAATATATATAACAATGGATCATCTCATTTATGCTTAGGGTTTTAGAAGAAAAAAAATATAAGAAGAACAAGAAAGGTCATAGGGAACAAATATATCATGAAATAGAATAGCAAACTTGTATAGTATAGTATTAAGCATTTCAAAAGGAAATACATTGTGCTTCTAGACAAAATGGACTAGACAATAAGAGGTCAACATTTGAGTTATTCTACTTAGTTAGACTAGGTCAAGGAATATGCTAAAAAACATATATAAGATTTGTAATCTATATGATTATTATGACATAGTTATTGTTAATAATTGTTTGAGGTCATACTAACCCATCCTAAACCCATGGTTAACATTACTGATCACAAAATCAACAATTAGGATATACATTTAGACTAGGGTTTCATGTATCCATTTCATGTAAACTTTTCAAAATGTAATAAAAATCAGATATGGTCATTTAGTCATCATCATTGGGGTATAAAAAGGTTTATTTAATGTCTAAAAATATTCAATAAGAAATGTATCATTATTATCAAACACAAAGGCTCATGTACACATTCATTCATACAAAAAGGCTACAATCTTCCATATCTCATTTTGTTGATCAAAATAATTTATAATTTTTCTATGATTAGACACCCTTGCTAATTATGGTAATTGTATAAGATATATCCCATCAAATTTATGTGTATCATTGGATCATGATTAAATATAATGTATGTGCCATACATCCCAATGTGTCACTCCACTTAGGACACTAAAATTGGGCCTTGTTCCTAGACTGTGAGCCCACACATGATCCTCCAATCGGCTAGACCAACCCTGGTTGGCTATGATTGAGTAGCGATATGGTAATCTTGTGCTACGCCCAATCTACATATCATCCCACTCAATTGGTTGGGTCTTCCTTTCCCTTGCCTTATGCAACACTCCTTTTGTGGTACAGATTCATGTATCTCTATTCCTCAATTAGAATGGTGCACCTCTTCAAAAGCTTGCTTGGAAAGAAATGATTGGTGTGAATGGATCAAGATTATAGAAAAACTTGTCTAGGAACCTTCCCTAGAACCCCAATCCAGGGGTTGGGCATTGATAATCTGATTCATGGGACTATATTATGTTTAGAACCCATCATTAGGAGCTCATGAGTGGCTACACCCAAGTCCAATTTTTGACCAAAGATGAAACCAAGACATTTTATGAGGAACAAATTATATCCATGCATTACTAGGATAATATAAATTTCTAGGATAATCAATATTATAACAATTTTATTTACTGTTTTGATTGGAGAACAATATCTTTAACTGTGTCACCTTATATAGTAATTTTAAAATTATTTGTAGGCTGGCGTATAAGCAATAATGCATAAGTTAAATAACCTTGGATAATTATATCTGATGATGTACTTTTGGGATGTATTATTAGATATGAACCATGTTGACCATGACAAATGAGTATGAAATACTATATTGTAATTCTTGGCATATTTTGTATATCAAATTCTTGTTCCCTATGAATGTATTATTTGTACATCTATTCTTGCAAACTTGAACATTAATGGGCCATGCAACTGAGTGGGTCAATCCAGGGGTTGGGAGCAGCCCATCCAAGCTGGAAACAAACCAAGATGGCCATGATCGAGGCTCCTATAGATATGTTGGAATATATCATCTTGAAAGGCTTGATCTAATATCATCTGCATGTTAGAGTAGCTCGAGATGAGGGGGAAAACATTCCTAAGAGCCTACACTGGACCCAAACCCCCTAGAATATCACCCTAGATGCTGAGAGGCTGGGTAGACATTGTGAGCATCGATAGTTATGTCTCATCCTGAGTCCATCTCTACCTCATAAACACCACCATTACACCTCCAAACCCTTAATGTGGCACACCAACAGAGGAGTCCCTTAACAAACACACAAAATTGGGGAGTAACAACACGAGTATGTGCACTACTAAGCAAAGTCAATGTGGCAAGGTAGTCTAGGGGTACTAGTCTCTACCCCTTTGGTCTCCCCTCCCTATCCCAATGCCTCTCAATAGGAGGCATCATAAAACCATCCTTATTTGTGGGCATCCTTAGATGATGGTTAGAAATCACTTTCCTTTAATAATCAATCAACCAAGCCTCCATGTTGCACCTATTGTTATGCGTCATGAATTCAAAATTATTCAAACATTCAAAAGTTATTACTCTAAAATGGACCTCCAAATGCCAGAAAAATTATACCACTACTTCCTAATTTGGTCATTTCCATTTAAAAGTATCAAAATAGCAACATTTAATTATCCAACTACAATTCCCAATAAGGGATATTTCTAACTCACTTTTCACACATTAATTATCAAAATGTGTTCAAAACATCCTATAGAAAACACATGATTATTGATATGCCTACCAGTAACCTATGATACATGTCATTGCTCTAGTGTATTTTGTTCCTCAATAAAACACCAAAACTATACTTCTTTTTTATATTCACCAACAAGCACTAATCTAATCATTGTTCATCAACTTAGTAGATTATATAAATTGGTAGTTCTTCAAAAACAAAATATAATATGCTTATATAGATCCAAGGCTTTTGTGTCAGTTGAATTTCCAATAGGGAAAGACCAATAGACCAAAGATACATTGTACATGTCATTGGTTGGCCTTTCCATGAGGAACTCCAACCAACCAAAAAATGACTTGGAAATGACCTTAAAGTAGGCTAGACTAATCCTCGTGAATTTGCCTTGACCATAAAGTTTTAATAAGATAGTACACGGGTCAATTGGACTTATCTATGAATGAAACATCATTCAACTTTTCATTAGGGGTATCATATATGGTCATTGTATATGACCAACCTAGTGTGCCCAATTCCTCCTTGTTTAATGCAAGGCCAAATCGACCATGCATTATATAGGGTGGAAAACCTGATTGGGTCGTGTGCAGAATCACAATTCCATAATTAATGACTTGATGAAAGGATATGGTACATCTAATTTCTCAACACATTTTATTTTGAACTTTATAGGATTCACATTTTTTATCTAGACATCCTTGTATTCAACCATGAAGTGAACTTTGGCTACACACCTAAAAGTTTCCAGGTACATACATTATTTGAACATTTTTGCAAAGTCTACCCCTTAATTTCATTTACCTTAGATGATAATAAGTATTTGTTGTTTCTTTAACTATTTAACACACATGTAAGATCTAAGATGTATCAAAACTATATCATTGCAATATCATACTAATTACTTAAAATTCATGATATTTTATATGTAACATTCTCGCATTTTGTTTGATGGCTATAAAATTTAATAAAATTTAGTTGATAGAATTATTGTAATGTCATTTTCCAAAGTACACACTTATATAATAGAGGGGCATTGAGCCATTATCTGCTTTCAAATTTTCCCAAAATTAGATGTTCATTTAAAAATTAAAAAAATGTATATTGTATAACTTTATATAATTGTAACAACAATGTGATAAAATATTAAAACCAAAAAGATTTGGATTAAGCCCACAAAAACAATATTCTCAAGGTATTTGTAAAGGGAGTCAATACATCAATCTTATTTATTCTATTTCAATTTGAGATAAAAGAATAATGTCGTTGATATCATATATCAATCTTAGGATATAAGAAATCCTAAATACATGTAAAAGTTATTTTCTAAGAATCCAAAGATTGAATAAATAAAATTGGTGTTTTTTTTCTGAAACTTGAAAAACAATAGTTGTAACTAACTATCAACCCAAATGGATCCAATTGTTCCATATACCTTAGGTATGCATGACTAACATCCCAAATCACTTATATATGATATTTTTAAAATTTTATATGCTTATATAAAGTAACAATAAACACCAAAACCCCTTAAATGTCACATATATATCATGTTGACCATTCCATTCATATATGTTCTCTATTTCTTTCTTATGGTTTCCATGCTTATCTTTTAGAATGTCTCAACTACCTACACCTTCTTATTGTTGTGAAAAATTGTCTACCAGACTAGGAGAATACATGCATTTCCATCACACAAGGAGGTGACACCCAATAAAAGAGAGATTGCAATGAGAAAATCATCTTTTATTTGTATTGGGATACACAAAATCACAAGTATATAAGCGATCACTTATACATTTAATGTGTAATTTGATATCTCTTTGTATCATTTTCTAGTTCCACCATTTCTCTATCTAAATGTGAGCAAGGCAAGATCACGAAATTCATTATGAGTGATCCTTTATATCCATTTTGTGGTGTCCCAGTTTGCCTTTCAAATGTCTTTTGTTTTATTGACATATTGGACATGGCATTGGATTCAAATCAAATGAGGGTTTAAATTCCTATGGGATATGTGTTATGAAAAACATAATATGATAGAAATTTGAATGTAATTTGAAGATTTGGTCCATATGAAAGAGTGATAAAAGGCCTAAACAATAAACCTATTTTTACTAAGACTACATAATTTTGAACCCTATTAAGAGACATCATCCATATTCTTGCTTTTATGGCTATATTTAAAGAAGTCATGATGGATTCTTAAGGGGCATATCATAAATTTCCATTAGTTGTATTCATATATGTTTGTAGTTATTTTGCATTGTCCTTACTTTCTCATCTAAATGTGTGTAAGGTATGGAACTTGTGATTGATTCTAACTAATTTTAGTGTTGTAACCCTATGGGGTGAAAGTGTGGCAACATACATAATGATAGAACTCAAATATCATTTAAAGAATTTGGTGACCAAATCTAGGGTTAGTAACTATGTCAGGTATAAGTGTTACAACATATAACATGTTACAGATCTAAATATCACTTCACAAATTTGGTTTATCAAGACAAAGTGATAAAGGGGTGAAACATGAGCCCAACTTTTGTGATTAACCCTAAAAAAATTGGGAGCCCATCAATAAGTGTTTTCCTTTTTCCATACCATTATTTTGACGATTTCTTTCAGAGTTCCCATGACACAAACATGAGGGAGATGCTTCATATTCCCTTAAATAAACAATATATCATGTTGTAATTGAGGGATTATGATATTTTTGGCAATTAGAGGGTTCAATATTGGATCAATCTCCTAGTCCTCTCTAAGGATGGGCTCTACGAGGTCTATGGAGACACAAACATTTTCTTGAGAGTGACATAGAAATTTTATATAAACTTGCAATAAAAGACCACCTAAAAGGCTCCCTTGTAGGTGGAGAAGTCATTAGCTAATCAACCTTGCCCTTGCATTCTGAAGTAATGATATGGAACCCCACCAGTTCCATCTATTTGGTATGGGACAAAACCCAGATCTTGGTCTACCTTTTGCTAATAAATATTATGATATGACCATGTAAGACATCTTAAAACACAAATGTGAAACTGGACTAGTGGGATATTAATCTTGGTATGGTCTAGATCTAGGTACAACTTGTTTAGGAACACAAACTGGCTCTGTTCATAATCTTATGCCATAATGATGTCTGAACAAAGAATCTAGTATAGATTTGATGACAAAATCTCACTTAGAACTAGTTTTAGCTGACCTAGGTTAATGAATAAAAGATTTTTTAGTCAATTAAAATGAGCATCTATTTAAAAAACAATCTGATATAAGATCATGACCAGATTATGAATAAGTTTTCAAACAACCCAATATCTTAGTCTAACATCACACCAATTTAATCCATTGACCAACCAATCCAGTGTTCATAATATTAAATACATCCGCAAAAGAGGGCTCACACACCTTGATTTACACATGTGGTGTAGGACTCCTAAAATGTCTTAACCCCTTACTTGTGTTTAGTTATCTTTATCACCTGTATGGGTGTTTTTTATGTGTGTTGAGGGTTCCTAGTTGGCTTGCACCTTCATTGAGGGCTTATGTATAAACTACCCATTGTTGAGGGTTTCCTTAAACTTTGTAAATACTGTACTTGCTATCCTTCTCCTCTCTCTACTTGGACTTGGTAGATGCACTTCGATTATTTGATCACAAATCTTACTACCCTTTGATCGGTTGAAAATGAATGGATAAGGTATGATGTTCCTCTGATAGAGAACTGATGGAAGTGTGCCTAATCTTTTTTCCATTGAGGACCGATGAAGCTCTTCCATGTTCTTGTCAATTTTTGTATGCCTGCCTTTTTTTTAGTTGAAGATCGACACTACTGTTGTATCCTTCCATTAGTAGGGGATTGATGAAAGTGGTTGGTCTTGTAAACTTCTCTATTTTTGCATGTTGGATATAGGCAGATCATCCATTTGGTTGAGATGTGAGTTTTATCTGGTTGAGTACTGATGAAAAGTATGCAATATGTACTAATGGTTTTGTAGGTATCGTCTACGAATGATGATATTGAAGCATATGTTTCAATGTGCTGAGAACCCACTTTTTCACTCAGTGAAAACTCACGATTAATTTTCATTTTCTAATGATGGAGTCCATTCCTCATTCCACGCATTTTCTACATTTTATCATCTTCCCTCATTTATCCATATATTTCACATTTTCCACCTATTTGATCTGATCATATTCATTCACTTGTACCCAGTTTGTGGCTTTCTATAGAGAAATATTCCTTTTAGACTCAAAGTACAATTTCTCACCAATTCTTCTATTTATAAGCTTTTTATAAATTTCCCAGTTGAACTATCTAGAATAAAATATGTCTTTCTCCCCACAAATATTCAATTTTTTCCTAATAAATCCAAGGGATAATATTGAATTATCTCTCTATGCACATATTTCCACTATTTTCTCCAGAAAATTCAATAAATTATTGAAAATCATGAGAAAGGTCGCATTGTACCCCAGTCACCCGACAGATTGGGGCAATCCAACTGTGACAAGTGGTGGATCGCCTTGATTTGTGCACAACATAAACATGGCACATCAAGGTTCTGTCTAGAACCCTAAATCTCGATTCCACCCTATAAATACCCCCCATATCCACCATATCCCAAAGACAGAACCATGAATCTCGATACCGCACTATAAATACCCCCCATATTAACTATATTCCATGCCCCTTTTCAAACCTCCTAAATCTAGAGGATCGAATTACCACCCTCTTTACTTTTTGCATTATTTGTGATCAAAGGATTCTTCATCTGACACGGCCTACTCCTAAAGTAATGTTAGTCTACAAACATGGTAAACGTATCATGCTCCTAACCACTAATCATCTTCAACTATTTTACTAATTTTATTTACCTTCAGCTATTGTAGATTGTTCGTGTTTGCTTAAGATTGATATGTTATTTATCTAAGTATTTGTGTTTATCTGATTTTGGGAAAAACATGAGATCTTGTTTACCATCCACATTTTCTTTTTATCCTCTAGAACTTCCTACACATTGGTCCTAATCAACTGTGAGGGATATCCACCGTGGGAGGTCATGGTGATTAGGACCCCAATCTACTAAAATAGAACTTTTAGGACTATTATGGAAAGGAAACAAACATCTTCAATTTTAAAAGACCAGTCACAAATAAATGTGTGTTTATGATTATTACATTCCTTTCATTTTTTTCTAGATTAATCATCTTTAAATTGCTTTTTTCCAAATCACATAAAAATTATGTAATACTTATTTACCAGATGATATGGGGGTGGTCATCCTTCCCCACTCGTAACAAGATTGTCAGACCTAAATTTATGGTTTACTTATTTTATTTTTAATTATCTGACTTGGATGTCAAATCAGTTTTCCACCATGAAATCGTGACATTTAATTCTATTTTTCCTCATTTTCTATATAAAACATGGGGGTTACTTCAAACACCTTTTATCTTTAATTTCCATGTGACTTCCAAACTAAGTTTCACTACGAAAGGATATAAATTATTTTTTGGATAGGATATGATAGATTGGAAACTCCATTGAGGAGCCCCAAGATGATCTGAATTCAATCCCTATTTTTATGAATATTAAGCATTTTATGACTATTTTGCTTTGTTGATTATATCCTTGTTTTCCTTTTCTTTTCTTTTTTTGTCTTGGGGGTTGGGTTGTGCATAACACTCATCTGCATGCCTTTGGAACATGGATTGAGGTGACTCATTGGGGCCCCAGGCCCGACTACTCTTGGGTAGTTTTAGTGAGTTCCTCTTTCCTTTGTCATTTTCAAAGTCTTTTTTCATGTCATTTTAGGGTTTTAAGCTTGCTTCCATTGCATCATTTTTTTTTCTTTTCTTAAAAAAATAGGAAAGGATAAATAGAAGATATGGTTAGAAATAAGCTATTTTCTTTCTTGGATAATAGTGTGATTGTTTCTTTATGTTCATATGATTTGTTGTCATGCCCTATGAGCCTAATTCAGAAAACTTAAAAGTTTGCACTTGCACTCTACAGTTCTACAGACCTACACATCATGGAACGGATGCCTACTTCATGTTGAATCCCTGGAAGTTTTGTAGGGAGTTAGTAAAGGTACTGTCATAGCATTAAGTAGGATGTCCAAAGTCCTTGATAGCACTCACAACTAATTATAATCGTTGTAGTCGCATTATTTATTGGGGGCGCTAACCAAGTATGTGAATCCACATTATCACATCGATGAGTGCCATCTTTCCATAGACAAGTTAAAGATCAACACCTTCTATGTAGGTCACGTTTGAGTGAGGATGTAAGGAAGATTTAAAATCATGGTATAAAAATGGGAGGATTATTTTCTTCCTATGCGTGCATTTTGTGTTGGTTAATGAAAAGTTTGAGATTGTAGCTAGAACCTAATTTGTGTGCAATTAAAAATCCTTTAAAAATTAAACAATCTTTTTGAAATCAAACAATCCTTTCAAAGATAATATTTTTTATCAAAATCCTGACAATCATTTTAAATAATAACAATCATGTCAAAAGAAAACAATACTTTTGAAACTTAACAATATTTTCCAATCAAACAATCTTTTTAAAGGATTTACAATATTTTCAAATCAAACAAACTTTTTGAAAATTAACAATCTATTTAAGACTAGACAATTGTTTTAAAGGTTAATAATATTTTCAAGACTAAACAACCTTTTTAAAGATTAACAATCTTGTTCAAATCAAAGAAACTTTTCAAGTAAAATTAATATTTTTAAAATCAAACATTCTTCTTAAAGATTAACCATTGTTGTACCCAACCTGAGAAAACCCCTCAGTGGGGATGATCCTACAAATGCTTGAAAACAAAGGAGAAAACAAAAGAAAGCATTAAATGATAAAGCTTTCAGAGTTGCCACCCAGTTTTATTTGTAAAATAAGGAAACTGAAGGTGCATGTTTAAATCCTCCAAAAAATACAAGAACCCAATTCTAACTCCACCAAAGTGCGAATAAGAAAGGTATGCCTAATTTCACAAAATGAATGCAGCAATCCTATTGCGAGAAAGGAAGGTGTTAGCATGCCCATCTCTCCAGATAGTGGAATTGCATCCTTTATCAAACATATCAGATTAAAAACCACGGTGATCAAGGTTATTGATAAAGAAAATGATAGAAAACATTAAAAAACATTTTTTTGTTTGCAAACCTTTGGGGATGGAGACATCCATGACTTTCTCATCACTCCCCCTAAGGTTCTAGTTTTTAGGTGAGTTTGGGTCTCAATCCCCTCTGGATATCCCACGGTGGAGATCCATCTTTGGCAATTGGGGTCGATGCATAGGAAGAGAGAGAGAGAAAGAGAGATGAGAGAGAAGATCGATATTTATAAAATGGTGTGTCAATATCAATAGTTATGAATATAGCAGAGAAAGCAACAACTATTGAACAGCCTATCAGCATTAACAAGAGAATTGATTTCATAGGAATAATACTCTAATCACATGCAATAGAAAATAAAATGGGGAGGTAGTTCGCTCTCAGGATTCAAGAGATACGGAAGGGGCTTGAAATACGATGGATATGAGGGTGGTATTTATAGATGAGGTTTCTAACTAGAAAAGTTTTGGAGAAGGTCAAAGATTACACTAATAATCCATGAGGCATGACCCAACCGGATCGAGGAAACCCACCATGTGGCATGTGGAGGATGATAATGATATGTCTGGTGATCCAAGATAGATAAAATTTGTTTTCCAATTTATGGATATTTTAGGAATATTATAGAGAAAATTGTGGAAAAAATGGATTGCGAGAAGTCAAATAACATAATGAAGGAGAGAGAAAAGATATTGATTCAAGATTATCCTTCATTACTACCCAAAAGATCATGGGTAATGAGGAAAAGGAATACTTTATTCATTATAACTCAATCTTATAAAAGAGGATAATTGAAAAACAAATTGCATTTTAGTCTAGATAAAAGTTTTTCTTTGCAAGAAGCCCTAAACTATGTAAAATTGGTGAAAATGAATGGATTAAATAGATGGGGGATGTGGAAAAATATGAAAAAAATCCAAAAGGATGAAATGTGGAAATTTGGAAAATTTTGGGAAGGACCCCATCATTATTAAGAGAATTAACATTTAAGCATGAATTTTTATTGAGTGAGAACATTTGGAATTGTAGGTAGCTAGAATTTTATTTATTTTGGCCTTCTGCCTTAATAAACAATTGATTCTTATTGTTCACTAGAATCTTCTATCTT
This sequence comes from Alisma plantago-aquatica, assembly GCA_963693085.1. Lineage (NCBI taxonomy): Eukaryota > Viridiplantae > Streptophyta > Magnoliopsida > Alismatales > Alismataceae > Alisma > Alisma plantago-aquatica. The sequence continues at coordinate 246,407,079 of OY856414.1, read as the reverse complement.
ATCATCCACTTGGTTATTTTGTGGAGTGACTGTGTGTGTCATATAGGTCTCCTATTGCATATATGCTTAGATGTCACATTCTTTTGTTGGTATACCATTGACAAGAGTCATACAAGATGGTGTAGTTATTTACTCTGTCAGTTGTATGTTAATGATAGTTGTGCACGACCTACAAAGGAGGAACACATACATTTTAGATTTGATTGACCCTTGTTAGATTTGACTATCTACTCACCACCAGACTCAACTGCCTCTGTGGTCTATGGTTCATCAATCTATTTTGAGTGTTGGATGGAACCTATGTCAGCATGAGCCTTTAGTTCATTATGAGAGTCTCCAATCGGTGTCTTCACCACCTCACAAGTGTTGGATTGTTTGTTGGTTCTCGTCATCTCAAGAATCTCCTTCAAAAACTATCAGTAAGCATTTTTTGCCTGATACCTTTGTGATGTCCTCCTCTGTCTTTAAGGCAAAATGATTGGTTGTTAGGATCAGGAGACCAATATGGAATATTTTCCTTTTGTATCAAGGAGTTAAAAGGTGAAGATACATGGATGTAAACAAATTTTCCCTTGCATTGGGCAAGAGGATTCAAAATATGGCATTCCGGTTTTTGTGTCTTGACATCCCCTATAGGTTATTATAGAAATTACCCCTTGTGTGGAAGAGGGTGATGAAAATCATGATAGAATAAGGTAACCTACCACATGTGTGGAGAAGGTGATGATGATCATGTCAAAATATGAAAGTTCAACCTTTTCACAGAAAGGGATTGTTCATGTATCAGTTCACATTATTAAATCCAATGATATGAAGAGAGGGATGTGCCCCTAGATTGAGTGATATAGAAGGATTTTTCTAGTATTGTCATGAGATATGCCTAGTAGAACCACAGTAAAGCATGTAAATCGAGGTTGTTAGTTGTAGAGGGGTGAAGGATGGTATTCAAGGAAAATGTGGCCTAGATCGGGGCCAGAGATTGTGGCCAGGGATCAATATGTGAGATTTCTCTCTCCATTGGTGGGATTTTATGAGAGAAATTCTCACAAAGAAAAAGGGTATCTAGGTACAAGGTGATTCTCTTGGGGCCAGAGAGTTTGGCTAGATATGGGTGTGTAAGATTCCTCTCTCCTCATGGGAGATTTTTTAGAAAATAATTCAATAGGAAAAGGATATCCAGGGAGAAGGTGACCCCCTCAAGGCCAGAAATTGTGGCTAGATATGGGTGTGTGGGATTCCTCTCTCCTCATGGGATATGTAATGAGAGAAATACTCACAAGAAAAAGGATACCCATGGATAAGGTGACCCTCTGGAAGCAAACAGTTTGTGGTTGGATATGGGTGTGTGAGATTCCTCTCTCCTCAGGGGAGATCTTATGAGAGAAATATTTACAAGGAAAAGGGTATCTAGGTATAAGGTGACCTACACGGGGCTAGAGAGTACCTATGCATACATGTGTGTGATATTCATCTCTCCTCGGAGGATATTTTAAGAGATATGTTTACAAAAAAGGGGTATTTAGGGACAAGGTGACCCGTCTAGGGCCAGAGACTTTGGCTAGATATAGGTGTGTGAGATTCCTCTCCCCTTACGGGATACTTCATGAGAGAAACACTCACAAGGAAAAGTGTTGAGTTGGTCCAATCTTAAGTCATGGTCGAGGATTGTATAAAAATGGGCATAAGTAGGGTAATGGTCTAGTTTTAGGTCATGATCTAAGAGCATATAGATATGAAAGTGAAAGTAGTAATGGCCTAGTTTTAGGTTGTGGTTTGGGACTAATTAGGTGTAGGATAGGCAAAGAAGGGTGGATCACATGCTACTAGGTGGCATATCAATCGAATTGGGAAATCCTTTGGATCAAATGGGGTTGGTATGCTTGGGGAATGAGTCGATATTTTGATAATGATTTAGAAGTTTTATACAATATTGAGGATTGAGTAGCCTTTCAGCGTAATGGTAAACCTTTGTCTTAGAAAGATCAAGCTAAGTAGGTAGGATCTTTAAGGAAGTTATTGTTGAGTAAACATGAGCATGCATAGATCAAGTCCAGAGCAAATGATACAATGCTAGATGTGATATGATCATGAAAAAACACATCATGTAGGTAAAATTGGGAAGCCTTTTGGTGCAAGGTTGAAGGTTTGAACATTTAGTCCTCATAAGGTAAAGATATTTTAGAGAAGTATCCAAAAATAATGGATCTTTGGCTCATGTGTGATCAAAGGTGAAGATTGAAGAGAATTTTAAAGGTCTAAAATCGTCTTTTGTCTGATACCAAAGTGTTCATAGAGGAGTGGTGGATCATGAGAATAGAGCACAATCAGCCAGCCTTTCGACATAGATCAAGTCAGAAAATCTTTGAAAGGGTTGTCCCAGGTTGAAAAGATCTTCCTTTATTTTTCTTGTGTTTTGAAAACATTTTCCAACTTTCTTGTTTTTAAGACGGCTCAACTTTGTTGAGTTTTGAAAACCTTTTTTATAACTTTGATGAGTTTCTAAAGAAAAGATTTCAACTTGCCGTGTTTTGAAAGATGGTTCAACTTTTGTTAATTATTTTGAAAATATAATTCTTTTTTTGAAATGCATATTCCTTTTTTAATAACTTGGATTTTTAATGATTTTTTCTTTGAAAAGATGGTTCTTTTTAAAAATAAGTTGACTTTTTTAAAAGATTGTTCTTTATAGAAAAGATTTGTTCTCTTTTTAAGAAAAATAAAGCTTTTTTTAAAAGTTTGCTCTTTTTTGTAAAGATTGTTCTTTTTTTACAAAAGATTGTTGATCTTTTCCAGATTTTCCTTTTTCTATTTTAAAAAGTTTTCCTTTTGAAATAATTTTTTTAAAAGGCTTTCTATAAAAAAAAATTGAACATATATTTATTTTTTGTGTTTACAAATACCTTTTTAAAGGACTTTAACAATTTTTTTGAAATATTTTTATTAATTTTCTTTAAAATATTTTTTATTTTTTAAATGACTTTTCTCTTTTTTTGATGCAAAAAGATCTTTCTTTTGAAAAGATGTTTTGAAAGATGGTTCTTTTTAAAAAAAATTGTTGATTTTTTTGTCTTTGAAAAATCATTCTTTTAAAAAATGTTATTCTTTAAATATTGTTCAATATTGAAGGATGGGTGAGAAAGATTATTTGAAATTATTACATATCATTGAAAGAGTTTTGAGTTTGGAAAGTTTATGAATCAAATATTATTGATGATTGAGATCATCTGAAATTAATTGAGATCCTTTGGGATCATGTGAGATCGTTGGAGATAATGAGATTGTTAATTTGATATTGTTTAACATCATGTGAGATCATTGGTATGATAATTTGTTGATTTGAAAAAAAAAATTAAAGAGTTGTTTTAACATGAGGATGTTAGCAAATAATGAACAATTTGTGTGTGATGATTACAGTCTTAAAGCATAAATATTCCAACAATCCTAGAATTAGCAAAGCATGTAAGAATCTTGAAAATTGTAAAACAAGAAACCACAAATGCATATGAAGAAGATAAATTCTTTTACGATAAAGAGTGGGACCCAAGAGGGGATACACTCCCTACTTAATTTGAGGAATAAACTCATCTAATCCAAACACACTAAAAAGGTATGTTGTAATAATGTATTTTTTTCATTTCTCAAATGAAGGTATACAAGACCAAAGTTTAGCATCGGAATATAAACTGTTTAACTATTACAATTCTTGATTATAGTATTATCCTTCACTACACATGGTGATACAAAATCATCCTACACTATAGAATAGGATCAGTAGAGGGTTATCTAACCACCTCAAATCTATCTCCCAAAAAGGAACATCTACACATGAAGTTGTGTTTGTCAACCTTAGTTCACTCCTCCTTGCTCTCTACCTAGGCGTTAGAAGCATACCCCATAAGAGAAGACAAAGGTGAAAATTATCAGCATCGAAGCTGGTATGAGCATATTAATTGAGGATTGAGCAATATTTGGCAAAAGGATATCAAATATGACAAAGCTTCCTATAGAAGAGAAAATTACTATCCAAGTAGATATCAAAAGAAGATATAAATTTCAATAGAATGATAACCAAGAATAAG